>JAJHUR010107277.1:44229-58261 GCA_027495735.1 Lutjanus campechanus
GAGAGAGAGAGAGGGAGAGAGAGAAAAGAGGGGGTGCAGTTTATATGACCATAATCCGATTCCTACATGAAGCTCAAAGGTTGATCCGGTGTCTGTGAATTAAATTAAAATTTACCCATGAGCTTATACCATGACAGTCTGACCATCAGCTCACCCTCCTCATCCTCATGTCACATCCTCACGCCCCCAATATCACACACACACACACACACACACACACCTCCTGTGAATCTACTCAGCTCATGTTATGACACATCATAACCCTCAGGGCTTTTTATTCTAAGAGACAAAAATAAAGATCATGCTGAAATATGGCTCGAACTCTCTACCTGTCATATGTGTATGTGTACTGTCAGTCTAAATTTTTTTTTCAAATACTCAAGGGATCCTTTCAGTTTTATTTATTTATGATCTGTTTATGATTCTTCTAATTTGTCTAATTTTCTTTTTTTGGCGTTATAATGTAATGTCTTCATATTGCCATAAGTGCTATGTTGCATCATTTACCTCTATTAATCAAATAAAATAAACAAAACATTCAACGTCTTCTTCATAACAAAAAGAGATCATACTGTATAAGGCATGTAAATCATGTAAAAAGCCCAAAAACCTCAAGGTACAATAATACCACAGTAAAAGAGTCAGACAAACAATATTCATCACAATATTAAAAAACCGACTTGAAAAAATGTCCTCTATTAAATAATAAATCTGATGTGTGCAGCGTTTTGTCCTTCAGAGGGCTACTTTTTAATTTAATATCTCTTTTTTACTTGTTCTTGAGAAAAAAAAGTTGAATCAATAGAGAAGACTGGAAACGGCTGCAATATTTTTTTGTATTTCGCTCAGTTATTCTGAAACTATTTGAACCAAACCAACCAAATTTTTTTATCAACTTGGGTCTGTGTGCAAATCACCCAGACCATTTAAAGATGACAACATGTGACATATTGTTCACAATATTTATGTGAAAGGAAGAAGTCAAGATATTTCAACAGAACCAAAAAGCATCAGTCTTACTGGGGAAACACCCACCCGCAGCCCCTCCACTGTTAATCAGAATGTTTTTGACCCGCCCGTCCATTCGACTGATTAATCGCTGTGTCCACTGTTGTAACTGCCGTCCAAGAATCACTAGTGTGCGTGCATGCATGCATACATCAGCACTTAAACAAACACACCCCTGGCCATGACATAAGCATGTGTTTTTGAGCTTTTATGCTTTTAATTTATAGTACAGCTAAAGATATGACAGGAAAGGAGAAGAAAGAGTGGAGGAATGACATGCAGCAAAGGGCGGGAATCAAACCTGTAGCTGCTGCAGAGGACTTGCAGCCTCCATACATGGAGCAAATGCTCCACCAGCTGAGCTAATGTTTGTCCATGTAATACCACAGTAGATATCATCAGAAACCAGTAGCCTGTTGGTATTTTTTATGCGATATTCTATATATTGTTACATCCTTATACTGTATACATCCAATTCATGTCTGCAGGAATCATATGTGAATGTTGCTGAGTGGCAGGATTAATTGTAACAACTGCTGAGTGAAAACACAGCTGCCTGAGATGAATCTCACAACCTGGCAACAGCCAACGGCTCATCGCTGCAGCAGGGGTCAACGCAAACCAAACGGCATCGGTCTTCATTAGCACATTATAAAGAAAGGAAAAAAGCGTGTTTGCTGCTGAAGGAGGCGCTGACCACGTCTCGTCTGACCACAGGTTCAGCTCCTACACCGATGAATGATAACGTGAGCGGAAGAGCAGCAGCAGACTCTTTGTTATTCATCGTACTGGAGGTCTGCAGTCTGTTGCTCTGCGCTCAAGATGCTTTTGAATTATGCATCTTCCCTTGTGTAATGGAGGCAGGAGCTGGTTTTGGAATCTTAACAGAGCCACTAATCATGCTAATCCCAATGACGCTAAACTAAAATCTTTATTTAAAGAAAATAGTTCATTTCGTTCTAATAGTGTATTCATGTGGAGATTTGAGGCCTTTCAGAGAGCTGAAGTTTGAGAACTTTCGCTGTGCTGCCATACTGCCAACATTTGTGGGTCCATTTCAGCCAATGTGATGAAAACAAAAAGATCCTGCAAGTCAAAATAATAAGAAACTTTTTTCAAAATATTGACTTGGATACTTCAAGTCATTATTTTGAGATAATTATGGATGTTGTTTCAAGAAATGTTGTTATTTTGTAATACTACGTAATTATTTTAAGATACTAAGTCATTATTTTGAGAAATGCTCTTATTATTATGAGATATTATGTCTTTATTTTGCAAAACTTTCTCATTATTTTGTGATACTGTCCTTATTTTGAGAAAATTTCATATTATAATGAGGCACAAAGTCATTATTTTGAGTAAAATTCTCATTATTTTTGAGACACAAAGTCATTTTTAAAAAGTTTCTTATTACTTTGTGGCACTTTCCCCATTTTGAGATGCTGAGTCATTATTTTGAGAAAATTTCCTATTATTTTGAGGCACAATGTCACTATTTTGAATAAAATTCTCATTATTTTGTGATACAAAGTTGTTACTTTGCAAAACTTTCTTATTTTTTTGTGATTCTTTCCTTAGTTTTGAGATACTCAGTAATTATTTTGAGGAAAAAGTCAAATTATTTTGAGACACAAAGTCATTATTTCGTGAAAATTTTTTATGACTTACAGGATCTTTATTTATTTATTTATTTTTAAATCACGGCGAAAATGGGCTTAATATGAAATTCCAGTAAAGATCTCAAAGTTTCCAAAGGTACCAGGCTGAATTTTGAGCGAGCATGCAGAAGACATCAAGAATAGAATAAATACGGGGGTGTTTTCACATGTTCAGGTGAGCAGTTCCCTCAGGCCGCTGCAGTAATACTTCCAGTGTTTAGTGATTCTGGATTTCCTTCCGCTCCTCCTCCTCCTCCTCCTCCTCCTCTTGTTGTGTTCTGATGGAATCGGAGATGCAATAAGAGCTGGATGAATCCCCCACTGCCCTGTTTGTCTCTGCTTTCCCCTTCACTCTCTCTCACAGCACGGATGAGGGCCCCCGTCAAACAAACTTGTCTGTAAATGTGTCTGCATGTTAAATCAACACACTGACTGGATCAGGAACATCGCTGGTCGGCCTCAGACGTATTTCTGATCCAGATTTTCTGTGTCTTTGGGTGAAGCATTGACTGCAATTTGCATATGTTTTCTCCTTTTGTCTCGCAAAAGTATTACAAAACACATTATTGTCTTTAGGATGCCAAGAAAACGAAAGCCAAGAACTAACGTTTGCAAGGGGATTAGAGGCAAACCCCAATGCAACTATGTTCACACACTAAATACGATTAAATATGACAGAAATATGCTCTCTGAGACGTCAAACAGCTTTGTTTAATCTACATTTCTGCATTCGAAATGGGGATTTTTTTGGAAGAACGTGGGTTTTCTTTGTATTTTGTGCGACAAAGAATAAACACCAAGAGAGCACGATGGCTGAATGAACTCACATGTGCCTCAAAGACGTTCGGCTGGCTCAGGCCTTGTTGTCACAAATATTGTGTCTTGTCGAGTCACTCAGCAGCGCGCCCACTCTCTTGTCGATTTATGTGCTGACAAAAAGAAAAAGCTTTTGTGTTAACCACCTCCACCTCACTTCACTGTCATTTCTTCAGACTGCGACGGAGAAAATCAGACAGCGTCCGCGAATGTCTGCAATATTCATGTCAGAAGACCACAAACTGTAAGTCAACACTGTTCAATAACAGTAATGGACTGGATCAATATGTGTTATTGGAAACTCCTATACCTCTGTGGACTGGAAACTGATCAGTGCTGCTGTGGACAGATGATCCGCCCTCAGCTTCAATTCCACCGGATCGATTTCCAGCTGAATTATAACAAGTCTTTCTCTGTACCGTCGACCTTGTTTATCACCTCCCCTCCCCCAGTCGGCTCTGAATTCCACCGTGTTAAAGCTCCGAGTCCCCAGAAACACACAGATGTATAAACATGTGTCATATTTATACTATAGATTTCTTTTTCTTTATAAATATACACAATCTATTGCTGGGCTCCTTCAGTCCAGTGCGTGATGGTAACCCTTCATGCATGCGTGAATAATGGAGCACACTACTGTACGAGTGCACCTCCTTAAGAAAACATTTACTTGCCAGTTGGTGTGATGTAAGTAGCCCTTTTTTATTAAGTATGGCCAGAGGCCACCATTCACCAGAGCCAGAGCTAATGCTGTTAGCTGCTACGCCAGGGTCTAAAAAGTGACAATAGCCCTCTTTTGTATGCTGCATTCATATCAGTTTCTTTGTTGATGACTCTCTTTTTCATGTCATGATTTCAGTGTCCAAACATCAGCAACCTCATGTAGCAAACTTTATATGTATTTTTCTACATATTTAATATATTTATATTTATGTTTTTTCTCTATATGTGATTGCATATTTCACCAAGTACTTTATCCTTGTCAAATGGCAGAAGTTGCTATTGGAAATGTCCATGAATGTTCTCATTCGTCCAGGTCATTGCAATCTCAGGAAAGATAAAATCGAAAGCAACTGGACTTGTTTAATTGTCTTTTCTGAACTAGTCTGACAGGCATGAACTGATGAAGCTTCTGGGATGAGAAACGTCTTGGCGAAACGTCTCCAGAAAAGACATTTAAACACGTCCAGTTGCTTTTGATTTAATCTTTCCTGAGAATGCTATTGGAAATGTGCCACGTGGTGTAATATTTGCTTTATGGGTATTTAAGATGGCGACTTTGCTCTAATGATTAGCAGTCTGAGGAAGAGCATCTAGCTCGAAACATTGCGCTAATAAAATTGCATACGGGAGCTCTTTTTGAGTGCGGATCGCTTCTTTCCTTTTCATAGCAAACCTGAAGCAGACAGGTTACTGTGAGGTAACTCTTTTGACATGTTGTCGTGTATGAAAAGACCCAAAATTACCATTGTAAGCAAATTACTCGACCATACTATAAGCAAATTATTTAAGCAGCATATTTTATAGGAATGATTCTGTCCCAAGCTTGTTGATCCATATAAGCGGATGATGTAACCTGGATCGCGATCGTTTTTCACGGTATTTAAAACAAGTATATGATGAGTGAGCTTTCCTGCCTTCAAATGTCAAATGTGTAGTGTTCAGGAAACACCGTCGTCAACATATCTCCTCCAATTTTACCCTTATTTCCCCAGTAACCAATAAGTATTTTCATTTCAACAATGGAGAAAAAGACCATGTATAATCTCCCTGCTAGAGATGAACCCATAAACTCAGCAGCTCCCCTGACTTCTGAGCTTTTTAGTGTCTCTCAGCTCAATGTTTTACCCTTCGCTGTTTTGGTTTTGTATCACAGGTCAGCATCATTTGGAGGTGCAGCAGGCAGTTGTTGTTAAACTCACTGTACACTAGCTGTTGTGCACCATCGTGGAGCATTTAGCAGCTAACGAGCCAGACATTTCCCTCCGAAGCTGGTGGAGACTAGGTTGGCATCGCCAGACCAAGTCACAAATTTGCAAATTAGTCTGGAATCTCACAGTTATCAGGCGTTATCAACGGGTGCAGATCAAAATGCCTCTGTCAGTTTGGTAGACCTACAACCAATTAGAGCAATAAAACGTGACAGTGCTGAGTGATGCAGGCAAGTTGAGGCAGTGCTCGGACTGTTTTTAAGCACGAAAAAAACAGCGGCCTGGTCACAAACTTTCTCGTATTGTAGTTAAAACATTAAAATGTGTTTCTGAAAACATCTGAGGCTCTGCCTGGTTTGACAGTTTTATCTGAGGTTCTTGAACCTGGTGCATTGCGCTCAAAATGTGTGATGTGTTATTTTTCAAATCTAAAATATACTGTATGGCTGAAATAAATGCTTGCGATTGGCCCGAAGCGATCCAGGACAGGTGGATTTCTACATTATCTGAACAGGAGTGAAGGCAAGACTTAAACTAGCAGAGCAGATGATACTTTAGGCTGCACTTTTGTCTGTTTCCCAGGCTCAATAAAGACCAAAACAAAGATAAAATATTCAACTTAAATGAACCACGTTGCAAGAACATGACACCAAATGAATGCTAATGTTGCTCCAAGTCTGCTGGATGTGTAAATTTTGCACATTTTCCATAACAACTTAATAATGTGGAAATACGTTAGCGCTGTGTTTACAACTTGTTGCTAAAAATCAATTACTGCAAGTTCAAGGGAAAAAAACAGTCATCTTATTTCACTCTGTCTGGCAGTTTGATACATCCGACATTCTGTATCAATTTGTTCCAGCTCTTCAGTGACGCTGTATGATGTTTGAGTGAAATATTTAAGACTAAAGCTGCAGCAGAGCAGATGCTCTGTTGATAAAATATGCTAAATATTGAATATTGAACATATGTTGCGAGAGTAAATATCTGAGTGTGTTTGTGCTCAAAGTTTAAGAGATTAAACAGCAGTTTTACATGTATGCATGCTGCACATGTACTGCACACACACACACACACACACACACACACACATGCAAGGAGTCTTGGCTCAGCCTTAATGTGAGCTGTGACTTTTCGAAATGTCAGGCGCCTCGCCAAACAGACAAACAATGTCAATCACTCTCCAGCAAGGGAGCAGCCATCCACGCACAATGGAGAACACACAATACACAAGGGAGGCAGGATGAGGACGATGGCACAAAAATGACTTTTGGAAGGCTATTATAGCATCTTAACGGGAGCGAAATGACACCGCGAAGTAACGCGCGCTGCCCTTGGTGGGAAACAGAGAGCGTAATGAGGCTTTCAGTAGCGCTGTGATTTCTCCTTCGCTGGTAGAGATGTGTGGTGTGTTTAGGTTCCTCTGTTTGCTTATTATCTGCTGGGGAGACTCATTCTTCATGTGTTTGTTTTTATGGTGATGCTGTTAATGTGAGGAGATCAAACGGAGCAGTAAGCAAGCCACATAAAAAGAGGGGAAACAGGATATCTCACAGTAGAGAGAAGTCAAAACTAAACTGTTTTTTACAAACTTCAGTGCTTATAAACCAGTTGTTCAGACTGGGTTCAGCCACCATGCTGATTTTAAGTGTTTCCGAGCAAAGAGGCCCCATCTGGGCGGCAGCACAGCCGCCGTGGAGGAAGTCGGGGAGACGTGGTGGGCACACATGAAAACCACATGGAATACCTCCACGCTGACTAACTGCAGGTTTCAGGTTGCCAGATGCACTCGGCCACGTAGATCGTTATTATAGGCATAATTTTCATTTTTTAATGTCAATGTATCTGCGGTGGCTGCTGCAGAAATTTCCCTTTTTAGGTTTGAAGCTCTGTGTTACTTTTAAGATCCACTTAAAGTTTAGTGAATGTTCCACCAAGAGGGTTATATTCATGCGTACTATATTTATTTATATTAAAAAATTTAGCCATATTAAAGTATCTCAACAACTATTGGATGGATTGCTAAGATATTTTAATAGAGACATTCATGATGCCCAGAGGAAGAATTCTACTGACTTTGGTCATCACCTTGTCTTGCACAGCCATACCTCTGTCCACACTCCTTTTTAGGTCTTTTAGGTTTTAGGTCTGGCTGAACTCGCTGTCATTCTAGTGTAGGGGGAAAAATGTATGGCTTGTTTGTAATTTTTTAAATCAATCACAATCATCTTGAGTGGTGCAAAGCCCAGGATGTAGCGATGATGCCTCTACAGAATAGTGTTGGAGGGGTAACTTGTTTTGGTGGAACATTTCAACACGTCTTCATCCCAACTCGTCACATATTCACGATTTATCACGGCCCCTGAAGCACAATCTGCCCTTTTGTGACTGCATCTGATGTGGCTAGAAAGCGGTTTAAACACGTGATTAACACTGTGAAATGGTCACAGTTTGGTTAGGTTCATGCTCAAACTACGTGATTAGGTTCTTGGACAGATTTAGGTACAAAAACTACTTGGTTAGTCTGGGTCCAGACCTTCAAATGAACCCACTGTATTCAGTAGGCTCTTTCTCTGTATGTGGGAATGAGGTATAACGAGTGGACAGTTCAGTCATGCTAGTACTTGGTTCGATTTAGGCACAAAAAATACTTGGTTAAGTTTAGGATAAGACCATGTTTGGGGTTACAATAACTACGTTATGTAGGCCTACAGTATGTCACATGACGTCACTGACGCGGCTTCCAAAACAAAAGTCACATGGTGAAACTCGTGACGCATGTAACATTATGTGGCCAACAACTTTTCCTAATGTTTGGGTTTCACATGGGACATGAACAATGGTCTCTTGTGTGGAAGTCCTGTGTTTATTTGAGCCATCCATCCATTCATCCACCACCCGTCTCCTCCATGTGTAGACTTTCTCTCTCTTTAAACTACGTCAACAGCCCGAGGCGTCTTATACAGCCTCAGATGAGTTTACATTGAAGTAACTTGAAAAGCCCAGTGCGTCGCTTTATGCGTCTGTATGAACCTCCGAGGGACAGAGACCAAATTGCTGGTATCTGACGAGCTGGGAGTGAGACCGGGCTGGGTGCCCGGAGGATTAATGATTTGAGAATCCTTCCATCACCGCCATCAGTTTAACATCTGCGGTTTTGAGTGAAATGTCTCCCAACAAACCAAATGAGGGACAGAAAGTATGTCTATTCTGGCCTCTAGCTCATAACGTCTATGCTATGCTTCGCCCCCTGATTCAGTGACAATAGACTACTGTATGAAGGTTGCAGGTTAGAATTTAACCTTGTGAAGGTATTTTACTTGAATACAACTTTCCCAACTTCCACACTAAGTAAATACAAGAATAAAAGGAACCTAAAGTTTCACAGTACTGTGTTTCTTCTCATCAACACTGAATCTGCTGACCTGTATGACTGGAAGTGCTGCATAAAACGCTGGTTCATCTTTGGGTTTCAGTCAGAATGCATCCATGGATCAGAACGTCTCTTTTTGAGCCACACGTCCTTGTGAGACTCACATGTGCTGTGTTGCTTCATGTTGTATTCCCCACCATGTGAAATTTTAAAAAGTCTTTGTCGTAGCTGGATTTTCTTTTCCTTGTCGTACTTTCCATCAAGTTCTACCTAAATCTGCGTGGCTTATGGCTTTGAGGTGACTTGCAATTTCCTCCATCAGGCGTAACGTAGGCAACAAAGACGGCGACAGGTTACCCTGCACTTGATCGACGTGCGTGCAGTTTGATTGACATAATACAGCCCTGTGATGACAGCATTACTTGCTCTCTTCACAGCCGCTGGATAAAAGCCAGATTTTAGAAAAAGTGTCTGTTCTGCAGTGGTTTGATATCTGAAAACTGGAGCCAATCAGAATGTGGGACATCGTGTCAATGTGTGGGACATATGAGACAAGAGATTAAAGTGCTGTGCGGTCGCACATAAAGCTGGACACCTGGATCAGTCTGTTAGCACTGTCACTGTGAGCATGTTCACATGCTGAAAACATTGTTAGCATTTAGCTCATTGCATTGATGTGCTCAGTTACACGTCACAGAGCAGCTAGCATGGCCGTAGATTCTTTGTCCTCTCTGGTTTCAATTAACTTCAAACCTTTCACTTCGTTCAATCACACCTCTTTGAGCCAATCATCTGTGATCCACCTCAGAACCAGCTGTCCAATGATTTACTTAAGCGTAGAAGTCGTAGAAATCCAGATCACATCAGTCTCTAGGCTGTTCTTCATCAGCATCAATTTTAACTTTAACTTTGCACACTGTACCAAATGAATAAACGTCTTTGGTCTCTTCCTTTAATTAGTCACTCGTAGTCGTGGCGATGGTTTACTTGGCATCACATGACTGAAGTCTGTTCATGACCGAACCTAAGTGAGCAGATGGCTGAAGAGAGATCAAAGAGTCCAGTCACATCAAAGAGAACATACCAGAGAACATATTGGAAAAGATTGATGGACGTATAGATTTCACTGGAATGCACTGTTAGAAATAGAGGTGCTAACCAGAACCATAAAGGGTTCTATGGCATATCCCCAAAGGAGAACCCTTTTTTTAAATTCCTGGTAGAACAATGTCATCAATGGGGGGTGCCACACAACGACCTGTGGACTACAGCACACCCACTTTGGTTCCCCAGCAAAACCTGCTATTTTTTGGTTCCAGCTGAGAACCAACCTTTTGGAGGTTCTGAATCAGTTTATTTTTGTTGGAACCCAACATAAAGGACCAGCTGTGACAGGTTTCACCCAGAACTCCCCATTAGGGGTTCTACGGGGAACCTTTCTATGATGATGTTCGTAAACCAGAACTTTTCCACCTTCTAAGGGTGCTAACAAGGACACACCACGGGGTTCTACCAAGAATGCTCTTATATTCTTATACAAGGTTTTTATCTAGAACTACAGAGAACCTTTTTACCCTCCAAGGGTTTTATCTAGAATCTACCCAGAAGTGCTACCAAGAACCTTTTTATCCTCCTAGGGTCTTCTCTGGAACCCACTCAGGTGGTTCTACAAGAACCTTTTTATCCTCCTAGGGTTTTATCTGGAACCCACCCAGGGGGTTCTACTGAGAACCTTTTTATATTTCAAAGGTTTTATCTACAACCCGCCCAGGGGTCCTACAGAGAACTGTTTTATACTCAAAGTGTTTTATCTTGAAACCACTCAGGGAGTTCTACCGAGAACCCTTTCATATTACAGTACAAGGAACCCTTGACAAATCCTTGACGAAAGAGTTCTTCCAAAAAGAGTTCTTTGGATGAAAAGGGTTGTTAATGAAGCCGTGATCTTACAAAATCTTACAAAGAACCCATTCTTCATAAAAAATGGCTCTTCAGAAGCAAATGGTTCGAGGTAGAACCTCACCGCTTCAGGCAGAACTCTGATGGAACCTAAATTTCCCATAAGAGCGTGTCAGTACCTGGAATCAGTAGATACCTTGAGTTGAGGTATCTGAATCTCTACGAGAAAAGAGAAAATTTGGTTCTGGTGCATCTCTAATAAATATGAAACTTTGATCACATGATGACGATCATCTCCATGACAACGGAGCAAACTCCATTTGCTGAGATGTGTTTGAATGCTCAGGAAAAAAGCTGCTGAGTGGACCATGACTTGAATTTTTTTGTTTGTTTGTTTTTTATGTCAAATCAGTTATTTTGTTTCAGCTGTGGAGGTTCTTACAGTAAGATGTCACGGTGCCTGAGGCATAAATGTAGCTTGATACGTAAAAGAAGAAAGATATTAGTCAGGAATCAAAGAAAAAAGGAGCTCTTGGCAGCCTGGGAGACATGAGAAATCATGAAGAAGAAGAAAAAAAGGATCATAAACAGCAGTGGAGGAACTATTAGCAAACAAGGGAACAGAGAGTTTTGGGGGAGGAGAGAACAAAAGGAGCGACAAAATTCCCAAATCAAAAATGGTTTTACAGCGATAATACAAATGTTTGAGCTCCAGACTTCTGGGACAGAATGAGACTATTTTTTATTTTTGTCTTTTTCAACGCTGGACTTTTTTTTTTTGATCTTTGAAGTGCGTTGTTCAGTTTCAGGGTCGGTTTGTTTGTGCGTGCGCTTGTCGTACAGCGTGGCTGATGTGAGAGGGCTTTTAATTCAGACTGGATGACAGCTTTAACACCCCCAACCCCCCAACAACACACACACACACACACACACACAGACACATATAGAGACACAGCTCAGATTTAACGTGTTCATTAACATCGCTGCAGATGTGACAGAGATGAAAAAACATCATCCAGTGTACTCTTATATACTGTCTGCTCAGCCTTCACTCTGCTTTGACTCTTCCTGGCTCCACTCTACTCTACTGGAACTTTACTGTACTCGGCTGTACTCCATTCTTCTCCACTCTGCAGTAATAACTCTGCTCTAACTTTACTCTGTTCTGCTCTGCCGTATACGCTGCTTTAGTGGTGGAATGTAACCAGGGTTGGGAGGGTTACTTTAAAAACGTAATCCAGTACAATTACAAGTTACCTGTTAAAAACTGTAATCAGTAACTTACTCTAAGTATCACAATATTAAAGTAATGTACCTGATTACTTTTAGTTACTTTTGGATTACTTCAATACCAAACATGCAAATAAAGACAAGAGAGCAAAAAATATCAGCCTATATAATGTTAAGGAGTGATGAGATGAGGGGTAGGGATGAATATTTTCTCGAAAATAACACATTTTAACCGCATGATCACTTTAGTCTATTATCTGGTGGTACTTATAATCATTATTGAGGCAGAAGAACATCATTTCAACATTAATCAACATTATTATGAACATAATATAAACTGTACAGGCTGTGTACAGCTCGACCTTCGCTGTGGCTGCATGTCAGGATAAAATGCCAAGTTCTCTCTCTGACTGAACAGCCTCATAGAAGTGATATTTTACTGATATTTTATTTTTTAATTATTCATATTTTAAACAAACAAAATTCGTTGGGTCATTTGGGGTTTTTAAAGTTATGATAATCAGCCGAAACCGATACATTACGCTCGTATTCAGGGGCTTCAGCTGAGCGCAGCAGACAACTCCCGTGCGTGCGTCAATGTTCAACATTCGGCTTAATAAAGTAAATGATCGCTCAACATTAAAAACATAAATCTCTAAAACAGCTCTCACTCACTTGGTGTGAGGCTTCAGATGGATTCTTCGGCAGTTTTTGGCGTCTTTCCTCAGTGAGGCTCTTTTTGCCACAACCAGCTGCTGACATTAAATCCATCGGATGCAGCAGTCTTTCATCCAGATGTGTTTTGGATAAAATATAAATACAGTGTTCTTGAAACTTTCACCTGGAACTTTGTCTGATATTCTAACTGGCAAACCTTATCATTTACAGCACAGAGCAGGTCAAATAATGCAGAGGATAGCAGGAGTAGCAGTATTGACAGGTTATTGACAGGTTAGCAAGCTAACAAACATTAACTTTAGCTCACTGGATTTCTGTGTATTTCGGCAAATGTTAGCGGTTTATCTTCGTACCTGTAGATGTTTCTTTAAATTGGACGTCGAGTCTCTGGATGATGGCAGTATTTTCACAGCTGAATGATGATGAACAGCCACTGGCGACTGTTTTAACGTCCTTATCTTACATCATTTACACACGGATCGAGGCTACGCGGGTGGTCGTTTCACGTGTTGGTTTGTTGTGTCGTAAAGTGTCACAATGCATGCGCACTGTGTTTGCTGCAGTGTATTATATCCCGTTTGATTTTAAAATGTAATCTTGCTAAGTAATCACCGTTTTTATCAAATATACCGGTAATCTGATTACATGTTTTTTTCCTGTACTGTAACGGATTACAGTTACCTTTTTTTTGTATCCTAATTACGTAACGCCGTTACATGTAATCCGTTACACCCCAAGCCTGAATGTAACTAAGTACATTTATTCAAGTACTGTACCGAAGCATGAATTTGTATTTTACTTTACTCTTTTCTTTTTGTGCCACCTTTCCGGCTATTTTTAAGTTGGGACAGCTGCTCAATCTTCCGAATGAGTTAAGTGCCAGTTAATGAATCACAAGAAGTCGTTAATAAATAATTTTAAAGATATTTATAACGGTTAAATTTAGCAATATGCTAAAGGAGTCCGGCAGGCTGTAAGACAGGAAGTCACTGAACTCAAAGTCCAGACCAGCGGGCTTTTGTTTTCAGGACAACAGGCTTAACTTTACATTGACAGACAGCTGACAGTTAAAAACAGCTTGTTATTGTCAATTTACGCTGTTGCTGTTGCGTCGATGTATCGCGAGACTTCGTATATATCTCAATGGACGCACGTGCGGAAGTCTCGCGAGATACTTTCTGCTAAAAACATGGCGTAAATGGCGTCTTTTGCGGTTAATTTTAATGTCGCGGCTTGCGGACACTTGGATTACACACAAGCAGGATGGAGACATTTTGCCTTTGTTTTGTGTGCTATTTTTAACGTTTCATCCGTGGTCACCAATCTCTGCCATTGTACTGGATGAGACTGCTACCCTGTTTCTCCTAAAACTCCAGGATTGTTTTGTGAACTGAAGACCTTCACCCATCATCACATTGGCATAGTGGTGAGTACAT
>JAJHUR010107279.1:0-11755 GCA_027495735.1 Lutjanus campechanus
TTTGGCGACAGTGGCGAGGAAAAACTTCCTTTTAACAGGCAGAAACCTCGGACAGATCCAAGACACATGGTGGGCGGCGACCTGACCTGCCCGGCAGAGCCCATCAGTGCCCATCACTGCCCATCACAGCCCCTCAGAGCCCATCAGAGTCCGTCAGAACCCATCGCAGCCCATCAGAGTCTGTGCTGCTCTGTTTGGAGACAAAGCCCTGTACAGTCAAGCTGCTTGTGGGAAACAAAGTGATGGTGGACTCAGTAGATTCAAGTTTTCTTTCTTCTTTAGTTGTTGTCTTCTTTAGTTAGTTGGTTCACTTCACTGTATATGTGTGTGTACATGTGGAAGAGTGTGTTATCAAGGGAGAGCAGCAACATGATCATAAATTACACCAAAATGCTAAAAGAACTGATAACAGCTGAGCACTGGGAGACTTATGTGGCAAGCTTGTTTTTATCAATTCACTACAGTGCACAGAAACAGAAGGAGGAGTTGGTAAAAAGACTGGAGCATCTTCCTTTATATGGACAAAAATTGGATCTAAAGTCCAACAACAAACAGAAAACAAAAATCTGCAAATCATGTCAGATGACAGTCTAACTATGGGTGGTAATACATGATGTACTTGAGAAAAGTTTGTATTTTTTTCTATTATTCTATTATTTTTTCTATTATTGTATTTATTTCTATTAAATGCTCTTTAAATACTTCTGTACGATGTGAAATATGTCCCAGTAATAAAGTAACGAGTGATCGCTGCCATGCAGTTTCCATATCAGTGCTTCACCCCTTCAGAAGTCTTTATATTGACATTTTAAGAAAAATGAATATACCCTGATATTAGGGCTGGACAGTATATCAGTATTATATCAATTCACACAAATTCAACCAATTCCTGTGAATTATGTGCGACCTGGCAATATTGTCCAAACTCTGCGACTTTTTCACAAATTTGACCAATCATTGTAGCTTTCTGCAAGTTCCACCAATGAGAGCAGTCCCCAATGCAAACATCTCAATGAACCAACAGGTACTGAAAAGAACACAACATTTGTCACTGTTATTGACATTTATCAACACTCTGTGCACTTTTATTTTATAGAGTTTGAGCTCCAAAACGATTCTGCCTCTTTGTGAAATACCCACCACGTGCACTTCTTCATTTACAAAGAAAGCAGATTTTTATCATTTTTCTAATTTTGAGCTTTTTTTGTGAGGCTAGTTAGAACATTCGGCAGAATATGGCTTTGTTCTCCCTGGAACTGGTTGCCTTTGATTTTTAATGAATTATATTAAAGAATCACAACTTTCTTTTGCAGTTTTCTCTTAGTACCACAGTTTCATTGCAAAAAAGTCTAAAAAGAAATTACAACATGCACTGCAATTAATTTAGAAAAGCTTCTGTGAAATCAGGCATTTCAGGCTGCAACAATTCCAAAAAACACCCAAGAAATCCTGGAGTGACTGCCTGTGTATCGAACTGGTACTCAGTATCAGCCAATGCTAAAAGTTCAGGTATCGGAAAGAAGAAAAAAAAAGTATCAGAACATCTCTTAAAAATTGTTAAAAGCAATTAACACTAATCGTTTTGACTCATTTCAAAGAGGAATGTGACCAATCATTTGGTGCCAACTTTCAGACTTTGACAGTTGTTGATACTCAGACAGACTGACAGATACTGAGGTTCGATGATACCCAGCCCCAGCTGTCACAGCTGACTGTGCCTGTCACTGACATCACTCCTCTCATCTGTCCGTTCTTTCATCTACTTCCTCCCCAGCAGCAGTCAAAGGACTCTCTGTTCAGCTGGGTCTCCAGATGGGGCTCATTGAGCTCACTGAGCGGCCCGTATACAGTACGGACAAGAGCCTGGCAAAACTCAAACCCCCCACCCACCCGAGATTTGACCACTGAGATTAATTATGGAGTTTGATAGTAGCACCAGGTGTGATTCAGGCTGAGAAGGTCATTTACCTCAGCAGCAACTAAAACGTCAATCTATTCCTCCTTCTGCAGTCTTAAACGTCACAGGAACTCTCCCCTCACCGGATTTCTGCTCAGCTGAATGACCTGGTGACACATAATAACCTGAGGTGGAGAGGCTGCCACTCAGCTGATATGTTAGACATTAAAAGTAATGATCTCCAAACATGATCCTCATGTCCCACCCCGCTTCTCCGTGGGACTCATTGACCTGCAACCTGAGCACAGGTGAGGGTGGAAAAGCATGATGTCACCATGACATCAGTCGGTCAGTAGGTGAGCAGTGGTGGAAAGTAGGTAAGAAGTAGAGTCAGACAGATATCAGTCAGCTGATATTATTGACCGATACTGGTCTATGTCAGCTATATCGGTCAATATCAGTACTCAATTCTTTTAGGGGATCGATTGAAATGATGCAGTACCAAGTAGAAGTGAAACTTCTCCAATCAGACAATAACTGTGACCTATCCTTTTTGTACCCAGACCCTGAAAAACATGTATGTGTATGGTTTCTTTGATTTCATGCGATGTGTGATTGGCCCACTGCTGCAGCAGCTACCCATACGTAAGTCTGTGGTGAGGTGAAGTTGAGCACGGTGTATATGATGGAGTTGCCAAGATGCCACCAACATGTATAATATTGCTAAACCAACACCTGTCACATCTGATAAAAATAAATGCATAAAATGCTGAAAGATTACTTCAGAAATGCTTCCATTCACACAGTGGACATCCAATGAGGTTCTCTATTGGTATTGTTTTCATTTAAAGGTACTAGTACTCTAATTTCATGAACCATACCCAGCCCTAGTTCTCAGTGACTATGTTTTATCTATCTATCTATCTATCTATCTATCTATCTATCTATCTATCTATCTATCTATCTATCTATCTATCCATCCATCCATCCATCCATCAGGGACAGTGCACATCTTAGCTGTACCAGAGTTAGCTATAAGCTAATTGTAATCTGTAGTCCCTGGCCAGGAAACAGAGAACATCATCTCTGCTAAAAAAGACAATTATATAATAACACAATTAGAAGACAGAACATATTCATGATACAGCAGCTTCAGCACTAACAATAACAAGACCACACAACATCAAGACATCGCATGTGCCAATATGGAAACTGTTTTTTTTTTCCAGAACATAGTGCAGACTGATATCGATATCTGATTTTTTTTTTCTCTCCCTAATATCGTCATCAGAACCAAATATTCACTATCCATCAGGCCCTAGTAAGTACATTTGTTCAAGTATTGTACTTGAATTCAATTTTGTGGTACTTGAGCATTTCTGTTTTCTGCTACTTAGCCTAATATTTCTACTCTACTAGGAGTTTGTACTTTTTACTCCTCTATATTTATATGATGGTTGGAATTATTTATTTCAGATGAAGATTTTACTTAAACAACATGTGATAAGAAGTGCAAAAGATTGTTTCAGATTGTTGACAACTCTCAGATGTCGATGGGCGACACCTCTCCTCTGAACTTCTCAGTTGTTGTAATGTGAATGACTGGTTGAGACCCAGAGACATAAAATGATCCAATAATTCACAAACTGCAAAAAATTAATATAAATATTTGGAGCAGAAGAACTTTGTTTTTTCTTCCATTGTACCCCAATTAAAGGCTTAGTTCAGATTATTTGAAGTGTGGTTGTGTGAGGCATTTATCCACAGTCAGTGTGTTACGTACAGTAGATGGCAGTCAACATGCCTCAGATTTGCAGAAGCAGAGAGGAGCACCAGCATGGAACCTAAGCAATGTACTGCTGTGGACAGGGTCAGCAGCAGAACGTATTTTAGCCACTTAAAAAAGGCCCAACTAGAACAATCAATATCAGTTTAAGTGTGTGCTATATTTAGAATGTATTCACCACTTTACCTTATCATCAGACAGTCATTATATGAGCCAAATATCATTCTTGTGTGCTCTCTCACACTGAACCAAACTCCACAGACGAAATCAGTCATTTTACCTCACATAATGATCACCATGGAGTACATCATCATGTTGATCGATCTATTTGTTTGTTTGTGTTGTTGTGGGACTTCAGTGAATAGAAACTAACCCTTTAAAACACTGAACTCAGACAGTAACACTGGTTGTCTGGTTGGTGTGGAGATATGGCGATATTTGTTTTATAACGGTGGTTTCCAGTTGGAAAAGGCTGTTTGACAGCAAAGTACAGTGGTGAAAATATTCCAAATATATTGTGCACTTAAACTGATATTGATTCTTTTAGGTGTCTAAAACACATGTTGCTGCTGACCCTGTCCACAGCAGGACATTGCTTCGCTTCCCTGTATCATGTGCGTGTGCTGTAGGAAATACACTGACTTTGTGCCTCATACACCCACATTTCAAACAACCCAAACTATCCCTTTAAGTACATTTTGCTGATAATACTTATATAGAATTTTAAATGCAGGACTTTTACTTTTCATGGTGTATTTTATATTGTACTGGTACTTTTACTGAAGGAAAAAAGATCCAAGTTCTTCCATCACCGCTTTCAGTCTAGACCAAGGCTGGTTACTGTAAAGATAAGAGTCAGTCCTGATCGAACTTAGTGACAGTGTGAGGGTGTGTGGCGCATTTGTCTGCAGGAGACAAAGACATCAGACACTATCTTACCATGGTATTAAACACATAAAAAAATGTATCAAACCCCAGTCTATTAAAGGAAAAACCAATTCTTAAGGAGCTTTTAATTGCATGTTTTTATGAAGAATCGTTCACTGTCACACAGAAGCCTCAGAAGTCAAGAAGTTTTTGTTCCCTTTGCGCAGCTATCCTCTCATCTGAGAATGTGGTATGGCTACTTTGAAAGCCAGTCTAAGGAATTTGAAATTACGCACATGTGACGCGCCTGAAAGGAGGCGAAATGAAGGATTATCAGCAGTACGCGCGCCACAAGGCGAGATGCGCTGCTGTCACAGCCGCGTCAAAGCCCGTGTCATGGCCTTGGAGGACGCAGGGACAGGTGCGCACTGCTCTGTGAACTGTGGCCTTGAGGTGAGAACGGGCATCACCAAAATGTAAGCTGACCTGTTACTTGTCAGTGCATTTCTGATGACTTCTCTTTGTTTCCTTCCAGTTTCACTTATTTAGAGATTTCCAACTTGTTGAAACATTTAAAATCATACATTTATAAATCGTTTACACCATGATTTGTCCATCTTGACCAAAATGGATGCAGTAAGCTTTTGGCATTTCCATTACACACTCAGGAGAAACACCAGCCCGCCTGTCAGGTTGAGATTTCCTTACCTTAATGATGCTGCTCCGGCGCGGCGCCGCCTTCACCGAGTCCAGGAGGATGGTGTCGGTGTCCTGGCCGCCGCCACCGGGGAGGATGACACCGCTCCGCCTGCCGCGGGACGCTCTCGGCGGGATGCAGTCCACCGGCGCTGCGTCGCTGTCTCCATATTCATCACGCTCAGACATGTCGATGAGGAGGGGGGGACTCGATTTGAAACAGAGGGAGAGGAAAATGAATCAACTCAAATAAAGTTTGACTCGCGCTGATGCCATTTAAAAGAGAAACGGGTTGTTGCGTCCCTGAAGCATCAGCTGAACAGCAGCTCTGTGGAAACTAATCATCGGCCCAGTTCCCTTAATTATGAGCAAGTTGTTATAGTCACTGAGCACCTTCAGGCTGTGAGTGTGAGCGGTTCTCCACAGTCCATCCCCGCTCCACTAAACGACTCACTGTGGAAATCAAAGCATCACACGCAGTTTAGTATCGACTTGGATGGAACTGGACTGGTGCGCTCACCGGCTGCGCGCAACAAGTCCTCACCGTCCACGGTCTTGTTCGTCCTCGACTGTCAAGGCACAATTTGTTCATGAAAAAGCCTCAGAGCTTCAGTGCGGGACGAAAAACGATGAAAACGAGGTGGTACTGGTCCAAAAAAATGTTTGAGAACAATCCTGCGTTGGCCACAGAGCTGCCCGAAACCCCCTGCTCCTTCCTCCACCAAACACATCGATGTCAAAGTGCAAAGAGGAGCGAACTTGCGCTGCTGTCGGCGTCAAGCACGGAGGAGATGCGTTCATGTGTCACCGCGGGGCGCATTGCTGTGACCAAACACAGCCACGGAGCGGTCGTCTCGGTTCTTCTGAGAGCAACAACAGCCGACTTTTGACGAGAATAGGGAACACAATTGACAGTCGCACCGCCTTTCGCCCGCCACCCCTCCCTTCATCCTCCCGGCCAGCTCCTCCCACTTGCTGCCCGAAATCATGACTGACAGGCGGAGCGGCCAATGCGCCCCGCCGCTGGGAGGTTTGGAAACAGTCAAAGGTCCTGATAGGTGGACTGTCGAGTCCCAGGGACTGAAACAGACTTCTTATCGCTTTCTAAGACTACTGAAAGGACGGGGGCATGTGCAGAAACCTCAGGGAACATCAGCACCAAGTAGGTTTACGCATAAATTTGTGATGGTTGTTTTTATGTCTGAAAAACAGAGGATAGAGCACTGAAACTGTACACTCAAATATACTCAAATGAAAATTATGAAAAATGACCCATTCATGTAAATATTTTAATGGTACCAGTTACACGAAGCACAAGTTACTTTTCATAATATTTTTTAGGTTGTAAAGCAATTCTGAAAATAAGTAGCATTAATGCTGACGTGTGCATTCACTCATTCTTGAGATAAAACATATTTTGAGAGCGTTTGGATTTTTACTCTTCAATTATGCCGGAAAACATATTGCAAAACATCAAGCTATTAATTCTTGTAACAGCCAACGTCCCAGTGATTTAATTTCCTATTAAACTTCGATAAAATGTTAATTTTTTTCATGTCACAGCATAGTCATAGTGAGCAGCCATAACCATGTGGCAGCCCTTATTTGGATTTGATTCAGAAGGGCTACAGAGTTGACAGAGTTGAGACACATCTGATAGAAATATTAGCCTATTTAATGAATCTGTCAAAAAATAGAAAGTTGACCAGTGCTTGAACCAGGGAGTGAGACAGGGGTCCTGAGGGTACAGCTAACCCTTTTTCATGCCTGATTAAATCATGTTTTTGTAAAAAATCTGATGGAGTTGACTGAAATCTGGAGGATGGCTTCAACAGGCCTTTAACACATTTTTAAGTTGTCTGAAGTTGTGAATTCTGGTCTGAGACAAGAATGTTTTCTGGCACAGAGCAAGTTTAGAAATTAAGATTGTTAAAACAAACCAAAACATTTTTTAAATTACATATATTTCATATATAAAAATCATTAAAGGATTAAATTTCACCAAAAAAATGGAATCGTAGTGTTTGTATTAATTTTTTTTTTGAGTTTATCTTTTTAAGAACGGGTGCATTACATTAGGTTAACTGCTTTCTAAAGCACAAAATTTAAAGCTATAATATATAACATTTCTGCATAAAAATGCAAGACCACATTTCCAACAATGTTCAAGTGCAGAGAAATCAATAATTTATTCAAAATAACAGTGTCTGTCCTACTGGCCGCTAGTTGTTATCACCTCTGTGAGAACACAGGATATGTCAGAGAATAAGGACGTGAGTTTGGGGACATGTATAAACATAACGTGAATAAAAATTCAATATTAATACGTCCATGACCATTATTTCTGCCTGAGTCACATTACATAGATTTTTTACCAGTAATAGTGGTTGTTTAACAGTTAAGACATCACCTCCCATGAACCCATGCTAAATAAATCTTGATATGATAAATCTTACACACTGGCCCTTTAATGATGAATTTGTCATTAGGTTAGATTAACTGTTTTCCAAAGCACAGTAGTTTAAAAGCCCAGCAGACCACCAGCTCCAAGATAAATTAATGTCAATAACATCAAAGATTAACAATACACATGAAAAATTAACACAACTAACTCGAGCAGCTTCAGTGTCCTCACAGAAGTTAGTAGAGTATTTCTTTAGATGTGTAGATCTTGGTGTTTTTCAGGATGCGCAGCAGCACTTCATGTAACTGTTGTCTTTTTTAGTTTTTTGTTCCAAAATTGTGGCCACGTGTTCCAGGATTGTCACCAGAAGCTTCACTGTGGTCAAAAGGTGGTGCCATGATGTCTGTGATGACAATACCGAACAAGTTTCTTTTACAGCTAGCTGAAGACCCCTAGTTAGTGGTGTGTGACATGGTGCCGTAAAGATCTTACCCACTTGACCAAAGGTACATTGTGCATGAACAGGGGTTCAGGGCACAGAATGGGAATGAGAGAGGCACCATTTATCCTTTTACAAGTCAGGGTAGAATCAAAATGATTTGGAGGCTGTAATTTCAAAGTCCCCCTCTGGTGAAAATCAGGTTTTTAACCTTGTTAACACGTCCACCTGGTGTTTTTTGTGTGTTACAAGACATATCAGGAGAGAAGTAATCAGTAAACACCATGTCTGAGCATTTCTTGCTTTGAAACTACAGTGAGAAAGTCTCAAAAAACAGATTCAGTCAGGCTGGGCATCATAAACCTGTATAGAGGGCAGCATATGAATCCCTGAATATTAAATGAAGGCAAGGTGTAGAGCTATATGTAAGCCATTTTAACAAGGTATTTAAAATTATTACACAAAAAAACATCACATTTTATTACCTCTTGCAGAGCAGTTTATATATATATATATATATATATATATATATATATATTATTTTATTAGTCCCTCAATGGGGAAATTTACAGCAGCAGCATTACACCAGCAAAGTGGATAGCAAAAATATAAGAAAGCATCAATAACAAAAAAAAAAAGTATAAAACTATAAGTAAGACGAAATATAAAAAAAACACAAGCAATTAAAACAGAGGAAATATAAACAATGGAAATAGGAACACGGCTGTGGCTCAGTGGTAGAGCGGGTCGTCCCCCAATCGGAGGGTTGGTGGTTCGATTCCTGGCTCCTCTAGTCTACATGTCGAAGTGTCCTTGGGCAAGACACTGAACCCCGAACTGCTCCCGGTGCTGCGCCACCGGTGTATGAGTGCGCGTGAATGTGTTCTGATGCACAGGTTGGGTCTTCTGTAGCAGAAGAAGCCACCTGTCATTAGTGTGTGAAAGTGTGTGTGAATGGGGTAGATGTAAACTGTAATTGTCAAAGCGCTTTGAGTGGTCTACAAGACTAGAAAAGCGCTATATAAATACAGTCCATTTACCATTTACCATTTACATCAACAGAGTAAATATAAAAATAGGAACGTTATGAACAGGTGAAATATAAAAATAGGAACATTATATACAATATAAGGAGCTGAATTTACACCATTGCAGAGAGGGAATATTCATATTGCGCATAGAATGATAAGAATACACCTGATTATTGTACAATGAGATTAAAATTCACCTGAGTGAAATATTGATATGGCACACTGAATGATAGTACACCTGACTGAAGTGGTGAATATTGCATATTGAAATTAAAATTTCACCTGTGAGAAGTAATGGTCATTGATTTCCGTAGATCCAAGCCCCCTCTTCAGCCTGTGAACACTTGTGGAATGGACATCGAGGTGGTAACAAACTATAAATATCTTGGTGTACACCTGGACAACAAGCTGGACTGGTCCCTTAACACAGATGCACGCTACAAAAAGGGGCAGAGCCGCCTCTTTTTCCTAAGGAAGCTCAGATCTCTAAACATCTGCAGTAAGATGCTGCAGATGTTTTATCAGTCTATTGTGGCAAGTGTTTTATTTTATGCTGCAGTCTGCTGGGGAGGAAGTTTGGGAAAAAAGCAAGCAAGGAGGCTGGATAAGCTTGTGAAAAAGGCTGGCTCTGTGATCGGAGTAAGGATGGACTCTCTGGAGGAAGTTGTGGAGAGAGACACATTGAGGACGGTGGAGGCCATCCTAAACAACATGGATCATCCACTGCATAACACCTTGATGGATCAAAGAAATAATGGTGGTGGAAGGCTCCTCTCTCTTCGTTGTAGGACAGAGAGATACAGAAGATCTTTCATACCAACTGCCATCAGACTCTATTATTCTTATACTAATAGATGAGACTACAGACAAATGAATTTCTCCTTGGGGATCAATAAAGTATTTTGTATTCGTATTCGTAATGTACAGTATGAAGTGACATTACATTTGGAAATAAACACTAATATTTCACAATTAGTGTACATGGTAGTGCAGACAGTGTAGTTCTGGTGAGTATGTCTGATAGCTGCAGGAAGGAAGGACCTGCAACAGTGTTCCTTCACACACACTTTGGATGAAGCAGAGAGGAAAGAGCCAGAGTCAGTAAGATTTGTCCGAGCTGCTCCTAAATGCATCAGGATGTCAGATACCAGTGATTTGGTTTGGTCAAACATTCAGAGCAGCAAAATAATGAGAACATACAGGCAGAGAGCTGCAGGATCTCATTTCACATTTCTACTGGGTCATAACTGATGATTGAGAGGGATTGTGTAGTGTGAGTCTATACATTTTTTTAAGAAAACATTGCAGATTTGACCTTTAAGGTAAAATAACTGCATAATGTTGCTTTAACAGCAGGCAGAAAAGCAGTGTCTTGCTGCACACTCTTTAAAGTTCTAGCTCTAGCTCTAATCACATCCGGCATCACTGATTGCTGTGGTCAGATATGTCACCAGGTCCTGGAGTTCACCTGTTCTTTACTTCAATAAGGTGAGAAGATAAACCAGTGGAGGTCAGCTGGTGTTAAGTTACCAGTTGAATAAAGAAATATACTAAACATCATGTATGCATTCAGCATAAGTGGTGCCCAAGAGTGGATTTGAAGGTTACACAAAGTATGAAACTTTACAAGGACAGCGTGGCTTTAAAGAAACACACAGAAACCACAGAAGTCTTCTTTGTTCTGAGACTGGCTCTATATCCTCAGGATCCCTGTGAATTTAGATGTCTGACGCGCACACCTGACCTCTGACCTGTTCTTATTGTCCAGTTGGAGTGGGTTCAGAGTGACAGGCAGACCAGTAAAGATTGGTGGGCAGTGTAGAGCTATAATAAAAGTGTGATACATTATTAATCACTATAGAAAAATTGCCTTTTCTGTCTTGGGGCCCCTCCAGAGAGGTCAGAGATCAGGGTCAGGGAGACAACAGCACCCCTGGAGCTGGCAGGGATTTAGTGTCTTGCTCAAGGACACATAAGCACACACACACACATGCATGCACACACAGAGACACACACACACACACACACACACACACACACACACGAACCCTGGCTTGATAACATACAGGCTCTCCAATACAGTGGTTTTCAAATCTGAGGACCATCAGGGGCCTTGAGAGGGTTGTAAGGGGTCCTCAGCATAAGGGGAAATCGAACAGTTTAACTTTTATCATATTTTTTGGAAACTGGAACAATAAAGGAAGAAAACAGGGCTGGCTGTTTTGACTGATTGTAATTTATAGTGATTCTAGTTTGAGCATTAAGACTTTATTATCAAACCTAAAAAAGAAAAAAAAAAGAAAAAAATACTCAGAGGAGATTCCTTAAGATAAAATCCTCTCAAGTGTTCTAATGTGCCTCTACTGTGGAGGTCCCTGACATGAATAAATTTGGGAACCCGTACTCTAAAATCAGTACTCGAGTTGAGGGGGGATGAGAGCGGATGGCATCCCCCCTAAAATTAAAACGATCAAAATCATCCCCCCTGTAAAACTGCCATCCCCCCTTTCCATCCCTTCCCTTTTTACAGTAAATGTTGGAAATATAACTTATAATTATATATAATTATTTCATCAGTAGAAAGTAGTACGCATGTTGAGTAAAAAATAATAAAATCTGAGCGCACAGGGGCACG
>JAJHUR010107289.1:0-11355 GCA_027495735.1 Lutjanus campechanus
ATCATAAAAATAAGGTGCAGGTATGTTGCACACTAGAGTTTTCTCCACCGAAAGCACACTCTAGAGGGCACTTGATTGAATTTTCTCCATTGGAAAAGAACTCTAGAGGACACTTAAGCATGTTTTCTCCACTGGAAGAGCACTCTAGAGGGCACTTCATCTTTTTTTTCCTTTTGTAGGGCATTTTGGAGGGCACTTTATCACATCCTGTCCACTGGAAGAGCACTCTCGAGGGCACTTAATCACATTTTGTTCACTGGAAGGGCACTTCAGAGGGCACTTTATCATGTTTTGTCCAATAGTAGGGCATTTTGGAGGGCACTTTACCACATCTTGTCCACTGGAAGCACACTCTAGAGGGCACATTGTCACTTCTTGTTTGATGGAAGTTCACTGTCTTAGACACTGGGCAACTCAAGAGGGCATTTAACTACCATAAAGGCATCCAAGAGGGGTGCCCCTCCTTGGGTCCACCAGTGTGTGGCAGTAGCAGAGGTGCTTCATCACAATACTGAATCTCACTAACATTGACTAGACACCAACAGACAGCAGTGGTTATATTTTAATTTCCAAACCAATTCTACACCCATGCATGGACATATAAAATTCTCTGTTGGGCTATATTTATCAGATTTCCGTCTGGCTTCACAAAGACCATTTCAGCTGAGACCGACGAGCCATTCTCTGCTTGGACTGCTGCCGCTTCTTATCCTCTTCATCCTCCACCTATCTGCTGCCTTTGATACTGTCAACCAGCAGAGACTCCTCATCATCCATGCTGACCTGGGGATCTCTCAGGGATTGCCTCCCACCTGTCGCAGCGCACTTATCAGATATAATTGAGGGGAGCTCTCCACGCTGCACTGTCTCCACCGGGTTCCCTCAGGCCCCGGTCTGGATCCACCTCCCTCCTCCTCCTCCTCCTCCTCTAATCCGCGCCGCTCGGCCCTGCGCTGAACTCACCGATTCCCTCTACCAGACCATTTTTAATCAGTGTTGACGAGAGCATGGCTGCTCCTGCCCAGACGGCTGAGAAGCTTCTTGATAGTCGGCGAAACAGGCTGTTGTTGAGGCTGACTTTGTGACATGATCCTGCAGGTTTGCTCTGCACACAACCATGTAATCAGCCCCAACCTCTGCAGAGACTTAAAGCAGCTCCATGTTCGACTTTTTGCATTGGTTTGAGTCTTGAAGACATATTTTTTGTACTTTCTAACATTTGTTTGAAAAAAAAAGAGAACACTTTGGCATTTTTCGATAGACTTCAGTAAGGTATGAAAACAAATGTTTTATATTTCATGTGGTTCTAATTAGTAGGTGCGCTGCAACATAACGCTTAAAAAAATTGACATGTCAAGTTAACTTTGGAGAAAAAAAGGTCCTTCACCATTGCTCATTTCACGTCTTTATCACCATGACAGCCACAGCAGTACGTCCTCATTTCACCTCAGCTAACAGGATGTTTTTGTTCTGCTTTCTATTATTAATAACTCAGTAATTTGTTGGGTTGTTGAATATTATGTTTGTGCAGTGTTACAATACCTAACAGCATCTTTGAATCAATTTTGATTGATCAATTTTAATGCCTTTATTAATAATAATGAGTCTGATGAATGTTTCGGTAGCTTTTTATATTCTAACTTCCATTATTTTTCTTTGTAAAACATGGCCCACTCTCTTTGCTTTGGTTTATGGAAATGCAGTGCATTTGGTTTGCAATAATTTGTTTTTCTTTAGAAAATGAATGTCAGCTGCCAGAAGTCCGGTCCATCTTCACAGTAACTTCTGTTGCGAGCAGATGCCTCCAAATACCACGCAGAAAAAAAATGTCAAGTGTTTTAGTAGAAAGAGCAAGAAAGTCTGTTGGGCGGAGGTGGGATGGACGGATGGATCAAACAAACAGGACTTTAACCCACAAGACATATGTTTGTGTCCCATGTAAAATTAGAGTTAATTTTTTTAAATTTTAACACAAACCATGATATTTTCCTCAACCTAACAAAATAGTTTTGTTATCTCGGCCTAACAGCAACCTTTTCATAACATCAACCACATGTTTATTTTGTTACTATGACTACAAAAATCACCTAACTATGGATCTGCTCTCCAGATAAGTTAATGGGAAGGATTGGTGTATCACCTGCAAGCAAAACTGGACTTTGGTGCATACATGGCATTTTATATTCAAGTGTAATGTTGTGTGATTTATATGAAGACTCCCATATTGACCAATTATAATATGATACAATGCAATATGATTTGACATGATACAATTCAATACGATACAATACAATACATTATGTGCACTATTACGTTCAGGAACATTACCACTGTCCTTAGAGACCAGCAGGTTTAATGCCACTCCAGAGGAGGACAGACTGTTCGTTGTGTGAACTTGGTGAAATTGAGAACAAGCTTCATTTTTTTTTGTTTTGCTGTCCTGCGTATGAGGACTTAAGGGATGTACTTTTTTACTAAAATGTCCTCTATTTATGCTGACTTCTTTTGGCTGGATGAGTACGAGAAACTTGAGTTTGGCTTTAGAGAGGGAACCTTTTTTTTTTTGTAGCAGATTTTATTTGTCAAGCTTGGAGGAGAAGGCAGAGTATTCTGTTTAAGACTGAGCCATGGAATTGACTGTAATCTTGTATTGAAAGGAAAATGTTTGAGCGCTGCAACTGTATTTGGTGTTTGAAAATAAAAGGAAAAATATCAAATCAAATCACAGGATACAATACTATACTACATGATACGCTACAATATGATACAATTCAATACGATATGATAAAATACAATTCAATAAGATACAATACGATACAATTCAAAATTATATGATACGGTATGACATGATACAATACAGTACGATTTGTAGAAGCTTGTTCAGTTCTGGGTTCAGTCCAGAACCAAAGAAGCTTCTTGGAACATCTTCAAGAACGCTATTAAGTCCAGTTGCCAATGACAAACCTTGCTACGAATACCATGACCTGGATGACTGAGAATCTTCACAGACTATACAATACGATACAATTAGGTACGATACGATACGATTCAATATGATACGACACAACATGATTTTGCCCGATTCTGTTGCCTGCTAACGGCAGGTAACAGTTATGGCTAACTACTTTAGCAACAAGTACGCTAAAGCCATCTGTCCATCACAAAACTCTCTAATTAAATAACCAAGAGTTAAAGCTGAGCAGCCAGAGGACATCAGAGAGGAAACCAGAAAATATTGAATCTATAAAATGTGATCCAGAGAGAGCATTTCATTTGATGAAACTTTAGTAACGCCTCTGAGTGCAGGATGCGCCACCAGCCAGTTCAAATTGTTTTGCAGGAAAAGACAAAACCTGAAATATCATTGAAAATACCAGACAATCTAAAAAAGAGACTTTATGTCATTGTTGGGCAGTTACTGGTGTACAGCTTAGAGATCAATTTTGACTTCATGACAACTTTAAAGGATATTTTCATCTATTTTCAACATGGTTTTGAAGTAATTTTGGGCATAGTACTTTCTGCAGTCATTTCAATTGGAAATAATACAATTTCACTGACTATGGTCTGTAGAATATAATCATAAAATGGATAGAAACGATGGCTAAAATGATAAACATATGATCCAAGTAGTAATAAACCACAATTGTCATTATTGAAGTCTGGAGACTGGCAAGAAAAATGTACTTACATAAAGATGAGACAGCTCACTCTGTTACCATGAGTTCATATTAAATGCTGGTTTTATGAGCAGAGCAGCAGAGCAGCTCTACAGTACGATCAGTGCTTTAATGATCACTAAGTGTACAGCGTTTGGCTGCAGAGAGTTTTATCTACTCATCATTCAAGTTTCAAAGAGGACTCAAACCGACAGCTTTGGATTGGAAAAAAGCAACATTTGTCATATCAGAGACAAAACACTGACAGACAAGAGGCAGTGAGTCATTGTCATGTGTACAGTGTGTAATTCTGCTACGGCTTACACGTTATTTTAATGAGCAAATTTTGTACTGACACGCAGAGGTGCTAATGAGTGAAACATTGCATGTTTTTGCACATCTGGCACATGTGGTTGTGGGCAAACAGCAGCCGTCACACTCGCTGTGTCATGTCCAAAGTGCTCTGTCAGCTTTACGACCCTCCCAAAAAATACATTCTGAGCAAAACGTCCAACGTATCAGCAGCTTCTGGTAATCATATCTGCCCTGTCAGAGCAGCACCTCGTCCGTGCTACTTGAGAGCTGAAGGACTGTGTGTAATTTAAACAAACCCAGAGTATATGTGCTGCTCGGGGTCTCTCTTCAGGGGCCTGTTCCCCAGGCGCCGCATGCTTGTTTGTCAAAACTATCTCATCTAACACCTCACACTGCTCTTTCAATTTCTGCACTGTGCCCACTGTGTTTGTCTTTCATATGTTGCAGGAGCGAGCAGCTTGCTTCAGGGAATAGCCCCGTCCCTCCTCCAGCCTCCCTCCTTATTTGTGGGCAGCCTTAGGGGGAGAGCAGAATTCTGATGGTTTGCATCATGAATGCATGATGAAATACTAACAATGTGTGGGATGTTTTCTAAGTTTTTCTTGTTTTTGTTTTATTATAATCAAATCAAATATCAAGCAAGTAATAATTAAGATTTTATTTCTTTTTGATTTGGCAACACACATGGTCCCTGGTGGTAACAAATGCAGTATATAATGCAACAGCTAACAGTTCTTGAGCAGCTACTTTGTTAGAAATACAACCGAAGAGCAGTTTGTGTATCCGTTTACACTGCAGCCAAACAAACTCGCGTTGTTTTAAGAAATCTGAAAGAAAGAAGTCTGCCTCTTTCCATCGTGCCATTTGAAACCATGATCTGACTTCCTGCTCTGCATGGTGTGTCTAGTTTTCAGCCCAATAGCAACTGAGGAGCAGAGGTGGCAAAAGCACACATTCTGTACTCAGGTAGAGGCACAAATTCAACTTCTAGCAAAAAATTTAATTAAATTAAAAATGTCTAATGTATCATCACCAAATCATTTTCTTTACTTTTTATTTCTGTGGCTATTACAGTAACTACATGATGGAAAATCACACTTCACCTGTCATGTTGTGATGCTCTGAACCATCCACACATTTCCTGAGGTAAAGCTCTCTGTTTGCTGAGCTGTCTTTATCACGTTTAAGTGTGACTGGCTCAGCTGTTTCAGAGCTAAGAGTCCAGCGATGTGACTGGCTGAGAGAGTATTTAATCATCACCGCACCTGCCGATCTATATTCGCTTTCACTCAGCCCTTTTACATTGCACTGCTGCACATACATGAACCACAGTGAGTGTATACGGAATATACCTGCAAATGGAGACGTACATGGAAAGCTGCAGACACTGCAGATATGCGACTGAGCACTTCATGCTTGGTATTATTCATATTTCAACAGAAGGTACAAAACATTAAAGGAGCAATATGTAGCTATTTCTTGTGCAAAAATGAGTCCTGCAGTCCAAATGGCGAGTTGTATCTGTAGACTGTATATTGAATAGGTTGTAAACCTGTTCAATATATGATCTATGGTTGAAGCGAGTTGTTTCCCTTCGCCCCATCCTCCCCAGACATGGCAGACAGGCAGACTGCAGGAGCAGGAGCTCTGCAGGGGCGCAGGATGCATGCAACATCATAAATGGACACTAACAAGCAAGGACAAGTTCTCCACTGTAAGCGGATCATCTGGTCATCAACTGTCAGATGTGTATGTCAATGTAAAATCAAGCTTGTTATCCTGAAAAAAAAGGCCCACTGCTCTGAAAATACACACTCTGGACGACAAGTTAAATGGCTTCCTGTCTCACTGCCTGCCAAACTCCATTAACATTTTGCTCAATTTAACAGTTACAAACACCAACACCCTCTATCATTTATGATTTCGGGGGGGCAGGAGCCTATACCAGCTGACACTGGGTGAGAAGTGGGATACACCGGAATTTGGGCAATTTGGAGTTATCAGTTAACCTATTATGCTGCATGTCATTGGGCTGTGGGAGGAAGCCAGAGTACCCGGAGAAAAGCCATGCAGAAACCACGCAAACTCTGCACAGAAAGGTCCTGCCCAAGCTACAAACTCCAGTCCCCCAGAATATAAGTGCATATTTAAATACACTCAATGGTTAACAACAGGGGGGAAAAAAAACATAAACAGTATCAAAAATGGGTTGATATTTATGAAAATCATCAGATTTATAACCAGATGTTCGAGGCCACACAGAATCACCACCTCCTAAATGACAGATGTGTGTAAAATGGACAGAGTTGGGGAGAGAATCAGATACATGTGTTGAGCTAAAGTTAAATACTACATGCTCTTAAGCAACCCAGTGCTTTGGCGTTTGACGCTTATCACCCACAGACAGGTTAGCTGGAGGCGCTATCATATCTGGGAGCACAGCCCCTGTCGTCTGCCTGCCCGCCTGGTGTTCTTTTTTTCTCCCTCTCTTTTTTCCTTTTTTCCCTAACACCGAACATCTGAGGCGCTGAACCCATCAGGCCTGAGTCAACACCTGGCTTCCTGTCTTCATGTAGCCTCCGTGCACGGCTTTGATTTGAATGTGAGACGCACTGTAGGGAACAAGACCTTCTCCTCAAATAGCACTTTTACTGTCTGATTAAACAGCTGCTGTTTCTCTTTTAACTTACATGCTGGTCTCTCAGCGTTACGGACATGTTTCTCCTCTTCTCTGAAGAGCCACTGAGGCCAGAGTGATGCTAGAGAGAACATTAGCAGGTTGATTACACCAGTTGCTAGGTAGGTAAACATTCTGTGATGAGATGGTATATATAGACACAGCAAGTGCAGCAGTGCTCTTCATCGAAGTGTCCCTGTGTACATAATGCTACATTGCAAATGCCACAGTATAATTAAGACTGAAACTGTTATTTGTTATTATAAAATAACAAGATAAATGTAAAAGTAAAGATGGAGGACAAAATCCACCGCCCCGTATTCTTACAAAAATGTGTCTTCGGCAGCCTGACAAATCAAATGTATATGTTAAAGTCTTTTTTATACAAAATCTCACGCTTTTTGTGCCCTCAGACAGTGTGTCCTTGCTGAGCTGCAGAAGAGACATTCTTCCACAAAGAGGACATTTTGCACTAAAAAGACTTTGAAAGATCCTTTCTTGTTGCGTCTGATTCAGGCTGCTGAGGCCTCATAAGCTCCGGTATTTTTGCACAAAACGAGGACTGGTGACTTTGACCCCCACTGTCCAGTCGAATGTTTATGACCAGTATGACCGAGCAGAACAATTGTAGCAACCATCAATAGTAACACTTTATATTAAGGTACTTGGAATGAGCATTAGTTAATAGTTCTTCTAAGATGTCTATTAATGTTAATATATATGTCTACATAAGCATTAATAAAGCATAATAAACATGTTCATTGTGAGATTATAATGCATTTATAAACATGTATAAGAAACGTAAGAGCCTTATGAGTGTCTTATAATTGTTTAGAATAGCATTTACGCTGCTATTAAAGTCAATTAATCCTTTATTATGTACTAACCATGACTTTTTAAAAAAATATATTCTTTTTTTTCCTTTGTAAGTCAATTAATCTGTCAACTCACTGTTACATTCTGACTTATTTAGGGCTTGAAACTCACTATTCCAGACTTGGGACTTGCCTGTCTTGATTTGGGACTTGCTTATTAAGAGGTTGTTTTTTTTGTTTGTTTTTTTTTTTGGGGGGGGTGCTTTGAGCACCATAAGCCGAGTGCCATTCAATCCAATAATATTTGAGGGAAGGCAGACACCTGTCTCTCTTTGTGGGCGAACTGTCCCTTTAAGGGCCACCCTTGAGCTCCACCCCCTTTCAGTGGCCTGGTGACTGATTTGGCCACAAAATCTCTTCAACCCACCTCCACTGGTAAAACTGGTGCTCTCCAGCCTCGCAGGGTTAGGGTTAGGCATTTCGTATCCTGATGATCTCACCACAGGTTTGCTGATTCCGGAGTTGGATGGAGACCAAGGGAGGCACACAGGCCGGCGCATGTCACCCAAGGCCTTCCCAGTTGTATGCCCCTAGACCTGATAAACATATAAAGAAAGGGAGAGAGGGAGAAGATGATTGTATGAGTTAAGATAGGGTCCAGGTTAGGTTTGAACGGAACAGTTAAGGTAGGGTAAGCCTGTCAAATAGACACCTCTGGAGAGCTCAACGGCAATACCAGGCATCCCAGCTGCACCTCGCTCTGCTTTCTAGAGTTTGCTTTTACACGTTACAGCTCAGGTTGGGTCCTGTGGACTTCTGTGGCATTCAACTCCAGCCCCACTGGTTCCTAAATCTTTAAACCCACCTCACAAACGTGTGTGTGTTCATAGTAATGAAGAAACATGTCGCCCAGTGCAACAGTGTGGCGCACTGATGTGTTTTTAATAGTTTTTGAACAACAGTGGGGCTCTGCAGCACAGAGCAATAAGACATATCAAGCTTTGATACACACACAATAATTGTTGGCAGATACATTTACTGTAGGTTTGGGTCTGCACTTGGGATTTACTGATATTAAGAAAAATATATATCACCAGACTTACTGTGTAAATTTTATCACTCAAATCTCCTCTCCAAATGTGAAATGTAAAAGATTTAAGCATGTCTATACTAAATTAACCCCAAATATGCATGTAAGTGTGTACTGCATATTTATAGAATAGCTACATGCACACATAATATCCAGCGAACAGATTAAGTCAAGAAACACCATCCTAAAGAATTCAGCACACCAACCAAACAGCACACAGACAAGTTAGTGACTAACCAGTGAGCAGAGTGGAGGATTCAGCAGGTAAAAAACCACAAATACTCTTCTATTTTTCTTAGTAGGAGGAATCGGAGCTACAAGGAAAGCCTACTATTGGCAGAGGTGTGGACTCCTGTCACAAACAACAACTTGACAAAATTAAACATAAACTTGCAAAGGACTCGTGACTTCACTTGGACTTGAGTCTTGCAACTTGAAAATACTTGGTACCTTCCCCCAAGACCAAAGATTTTTTTAAAAAAATGTTTTTTTAAAAAGTGTGAATCCATGAATCAATTTCTCTTCATTTCCTGAATCAAGTAACATTAACACTATTCATGCTGTGCTGCAGGTATGATGTGGTCCAACCCTGTCGTTAGCATCACTCCACAAAAAGCTATTGGATCTTTTCTCCATTGGATATTGGAGTATTGCAGAAAATAAGCTCTGTGGCAAGCAAACGTTTATGATACTGACATGTTTTGCTCAGCAAGATAATCCTCACAAATGAACACCCCCACACACACACACCTTTTTTTTGTAGCATAAGGGCAAAGGGCCACAGGCTAGAATCATGGGGCTTATGCTCTACCAACTGAGATCCATACCCACCAACCACTACTTTAAGACGTGTAAAAGCTTCAAAATTCACCAGTGAGATTTTTACTGATGTATTTTACAAGTAAAAAAATCTGCTTGTGTTAATCACAGATCTCATTTCAGGCAAATAATGGAAAGCCCATTTCAGACAACCAGAGGAGGGAACCTGAAGTGCTAAAATGCTGGCTCACTTCTCTGTTTTAATTCCTGCAACATTCTGTTACCAGCAAGTCAACACTTTATTCCCCACAATCCCTAGCTCCATTTTGTTTTGCACCAATTCAACAGCATCCACTCAAGTTGCGGGAGAGAAGAACTCCCCCTCCCCTCACACTCACTAGCGGTCAGTTACAAACGTACCTTCAGCAACTCTAAGTCCAAATCAGCCCAGCAGTTCACTTCAGCTCACTTCAGTTCCGACAACTCAACACAGATTTAAAAAACAAAAACAAAACATGTCTGGACATGTTCAATAAAGCTGCTAGACGGAGCGTCCATGTTTCAGGTTGTTTCAGGTCGTAGTGGTGTTTGACACTGAGACAGCAGAGCGGACCGTCCCCCAGAGTTTCAGAGCAGAGACAACTGCTCTTTTTCTCATGATTTTGAGACATAATTTGATATCCTTAGCAATTTTTTTAATCATTCAAATTTTGACAAACTCAAAACACATTTATTACTGCTTTACAACAACCTTAGGTATGCAAAACATGCAGGTTAAAAATTACAGACGCAGACGAAACAACTTCCAACTTTGTTCCATATTTGATGTTGCACAAAGAACAGTAAGTCAAGACTAATATTAATATAGTTAAAGGACATTAGTTTAATAGCTAAATTGCTTTGTAAATCAATGACGCTGTCAGCTTACTGTTACATTATGACTTATTTGGGACTTCAAACTCAAAATGTAGGACTTGAAACTTGCCTGTCTTAACTTGGGACTTGAGTGCAAAGACTTGAGACTTTTGAAACAATGACTTGGTTCCCCCTCTGACTATTGGACTTAAAGTCTCCACGTAACCAGAAACACGACTCCATTGAGACGCTAATGTTGCTTCGTGTCTGCTACTGAGTAACTAGGCTACTGTTTGCTTTACACAACTTTACAAGATGATAATATCTTACTTGCCAACCTTGAGACATCAAAAATAGGGAGGAGTTCGAAACCAAAGCGGGGCTCTCGTCCCAAACAATTTTTCATTGACTTTGTCTCCTGCATTCAGGGGATATTTGAGGAATGAAAGTAACGAAATAATATAAAATAAGTAACATAAACATTTTGTACGCAAAAATGCCTGCAGATGAGCTCTAACTGACAATTATTAGCTGGAAAAAAAAACAATGGGACCACAGCACTTATTTTTATCTAGTGATCCAAGGAAAAGGAATTTCAGGAAAAAAAATACCCTTTTCCTTTAAAACTTTCCATAATAAAAAAATTGATGTGAGAACAAGGAGAATTCTGACCCCTTCTGAGAGGGCAGGAGTCTCCGCGGAAAATAGGGAGGGTTGGCAAGTATGGATAATATGCCAGTTTTGTTTTTACGACTTGTTGTGCTGCCACAAGTGGACAAAAAGTACATTATCTCGGCTTTAAAATGAAAAGACAAAATAAACTGTAATCATTTGTACTCTGTCTTTTTGCCTTTCTTCTTTTTAATATTCCATTTTCTATTTTTTTTCTCCAGACTATGTCTATGTATTGTGGGTGAAATTATCCTCCAAAGCTCTTTTTGGCTAAATCTCAAACATCAGCCTTAATAAGCCCACAGCTCACAAAGAAGAGCACCGCGGCACCGCTAATTGAGCCGCCGTAGTGTTAACTTATTTGGCCAAATTAAATTCTTGTGTCGGCTTGGTCACTGGCGGACAATCTCAGCGGAGGAGGACAAATTGAGCATGAGGAGCAGAATGCAGCAGTGTTTCCCGAACACCAGCGGTGAGGCAGCTCTCTATCAGAGAAGAAAAAAAAAAAAAAAA
>JAJHUR010107289.1:11375-21501 GCA_027495735.1 Lutjanus campechanus
AAAAAGTGTGAATCCATGAATCAATTTCTCTTCATTTCCTGAATCAAGTAACATTAACACTATTCATGCTGTGCTGCAGGTATGATGTGGTCCAACCCTGTCGTTAGCATCACTCCACAAAAAGCTATTGGATCTTTTCTCCATTGGATATTGGAGTATTGCAGAAAATAAGCTCTGTGGCAAGCAAACGTTTATGATACTGACATGTTTTGCTCAGCAAGATAATCCTCACAAATGAACAACCCCCCCAACACACACCTTTTTTTTTGTAGTGTAAGGGCAAAGGGCCACAGGCTAGAATCATGGGGCTTATGCTCTACCAACTGAGATCCATACCCACCAACCACTACTTTAAGACGTGTAAAAGCTTCAAAATTCACCAGTGAGATTTTTACTGATGTATTTTACAAGTAAAAAAATCTGCTTGTGTTAATCACAGATCTCATTTCAGGCAAATAATGGAAAGCCCATTTCAGACAACCAGAGGAGGGAACCTGAAGTGCTAAAATGCTGGCTCACTTCTGTGTTTTAATTCCTGCAACATTCTGTTACCAGCAAGTCAACACTTTATTCCCCACAATCTGCAGCTCCATTTTGTTTTGCACCAATCCAACAGCATCCACTCAAGTTGCGGGAGAGAAGAACTCCCCCTCCCCTCACACTCACTAGCGGTCAGTTACAAACGTACCTTCAGCAACTCTAAGTCCAAATCAGCCCAGCAGTTCACTTCAGCTCACTTCAGTTCCGACAACTCAACACAGATTTAAAAAACAAAAACAAAACATGTCTGGACATGTCCAATAAAGCTGCTAGACGGAGCGTCCATGTTTCAGGTTGTTTCAGGTCGTAGTGGTGTTTGACACTGAGACAGCAGAGCGGACCGTCCCCCAGAGTTTCAGAGCAGAGACAACTGCTCTTTTTCTCATGATTTTGAGACACAAACTCAAAACACATATTTATTGCTGCTTTACAACAACCTTAGGTATGCAAAACATGCAGGTTAAAAATTACAGACGCAGACGAAACAACTTCCAACTTTGTTCCATATTTGATGTTGCACAAAGAACAGTAAGTCAAGACTAATATTAATATAGTTAAAGAACATTAGCTTAATAGCTAAATTGCTTTGTAAATCAATGACGCTGTCAGCTTACTGTTACATTATGACTTATTTGGGACTTCAAACTCAAAATGTAGGACTTGAAACTTGCCTGTCTTAACTTGGGACTTGAGTGCAAAGACTTGAGACTTTTGAAACAATGACTTGGTTCCCCCTCTGACTATTGGACTTAAAGTCCCCACGTAACCAGAAACACGACTCCATTGAGACGCTAATGTTGCTTCGTGTCTGCTACTGAGTAACTAGGCTACTGTTTGCTTTACACAACTTTACAAGATGATAATATCTTACTTGCCAACCTTGAGACATCAAAAATAGGGAGGAGTTCGAAACCAAAGCGGGGCTCTCGTCCCAAACAATTTTTCATTGACTTTGTCTCCTGCATTCAGGGGATATTTGAGGAATGAAAGTAACGAAATAATATAAAATAAGTAACAAACATTTTGTACGCAAAAATGCCTGCAGATGAGCTCTAACTGACAATTATTAGCTGGAAAAAAAAAAACAATGGGACCACAGCACTTATTTTTATCTAGTGATCCAAGGAAATGGAATTTCAGAAAAAAAATACCCTTTTCCTTTAAAACTTTCCATAAGAAAAAAATTGATGTGAGATCAAGTAGAATTCTGACCCCTTCTGAGAGGGCAGGAGTCTCCGCGGAAAATAGGGAGGGTTGGCAAGTATGGATAATATGCCAGTTTTGTTTTTACGACTTGTTGTGCTGCCACAAGTGGCCAAAAAGAACGTTATCTCGGCTTTAAAATGAAAAGACAAAATAAACTGTAATCATTTGTACCCTGTCTTTTTGCATTTCTTCTTTTTAATATTCCATTTTCTATTTTTTTTTCTCCAGACTATGTCTATGTATTGTGGGTGAAATTATCCTCCAAAGCTCTTTTTGGCTAAATCTCAAACATCAGCCTTAATAAGCCCACAGCTCACAAAGAAGAGCACCGCAGCACCGCTAATTGAGCCGCCATAGTGTTAACTTATTTGGCCAAATTAAATTCTTGTGTCGGCTTGGTCACTGGCGGACAATCTCGGCGGAGGAGGACAAATTGAGCATGAGGAGCAGAATGCAGCAGTGTTTCCCGAACACCAGCGGTGAGGCAGCTCTCTATCAGAGAAGAAAAAAAAAAAAAAACACAATCAACCAACATTCAATCATTTCCCTCCCTCATCCCTTTGGTATCCTTTGGTATAAAGCAATCACACAGCTGCCAAGGCTATGGCAGCGCACTTACATCACCTTTCAGGATTCGCGGGTATTAAAGTTCACTTTTTTTTTTCCCCCCAAACGGTGATCTCATGCAGCCATTTGAAGGCACAGAGGTGAAAAATTAACCGGTGCAGCTTCAGACTACAGAACACATGCTATTGAAAATTCAGAAGTGCAACAGTGATCTAATGCAGCTGCAATGTTTTGAGTGAATGCACGTTATTATCTCTGCTTCATGTTCTAATAACAGAAAAAATAAGCAGGGTTTAAAAGGTGAGTGTGATATGGAGTACATTCAAAAGACAAAACAGGACATTATCACCTCCAAAATCTCTCCTGATAGATTGTTTGGACAGGTTCTGCACTCTCAGAGATGTGAGAGTGTGTGTGTGTGTGTGTGTGTGTGTGTGTGTGTGTGCCAACGTGGACTCTATGGACTGTTTCTATTTTGAGAGTAATGGCTGCTGGATTCAGGAGGGCCTGTTTCCGTCTAATCTCCTTGACTTCTAGACAGGCAATTTGGGACACAGAGATGTGTTATCAGAGGGCCACCTTGATGGCGTGCTCTGATACATCCTTACATGCTCATTGCATTTCCGAGACATCCCCTCCACACTCAGCAAGGCTACAATCACAGCCACTACTTCACATGTAATCACGAAAGAAAAGCAAGAACGAGAGCAAAATGATAATGCGGGAGTTTGTACTGGTGATGATTTCAGTCCATCCTCTCCAGAAAAAAAAACAGGCATAGAGGTCATCTGTACAAGCAGCTTATTATGAACGATGTATACTTTTCTTGTTAGGCAGCGACCCCTAGTGGCTTTAGTAATTATGACTGAATGAGTGTAAAGAGCGAAGGTCCACCCACAGTATACAGCAGATGGTGTGGATGCATGGGTCAAACAAACAGGACTTTCACCCAGGAGACCAGGACACATGCCCCTATGAAACCAAAAGTCAGTGTTGAGTAATTTAAAGGTCCAGTGTGTAAGATTTAGGGGGCTCTATTGGCAGAAATGGAACATAATAGCCATACACAGCATATATATTAATTGAATTATGTTTTCATTCTATAATGGTATGTAATAAAACCTTAATTTGAGCCATTCATACTTCAATTCTGGTACCCAACAACACAGCAAGATGACATTTTAGCTCGGTTATGTGGTCTACCGCTCTGTCTTTGCCTCCAGCTAACACCATGATGTAATCACACTGTAAAATAGTTGAGATGACAAAAACTTTCAAGGCAACACACTGCAATAGATTTTTTGAGTTTTGAGCCCAACTCAAACTCTTAAGTTTTGAAATAAACTTTAAAAAGTTTTGCTGACCTGTAATCTTTAGTTGGGATAATTGACTTTTCTTCTTTAGATAAACTTGATTCTTTGAGTTTTACTCAATTAATTTACTCAATATTTGTAAACTACAGTGTTTTGAGTTTCTAAAATTCATAGCTTTATATTTATCCAAAGAAGAAAAGTCAATTTGTCAACAAAAGATCAGCAGCATCAGACTTTTTCAAAACGAGTTGGGCTCAAAACTTGTAACTTTTCTGTTTTTACAGTGCATTACTTTAGTCCAAAAAGAGTTCATATATCTTCACGTATTTTGGGGTGTTTGTAATTATCTGTCTATCTATATCAACCTCACTGTTTACTGTTTTGTGCTAATTATTGTAAGTTACACCAAGTCCTATGAGCTCAATATCTGGGAAAACTTCCTCAAGCTATATATACAAGGTTTTTTAACAGGAACTGAAAAAATAGCATCAAATTGCAAGAAAATGCTGATTTGTAATAAAAACAGACATCTGCATTTGAATGCAGAATCAGGCAAAGGAGAAGATTTTGGTAGCAGGAATGTTCTGCTTTATGTCTGAGTAGTATTGGGTCAGCTTGCAAGTTGCATGCAGATAAACAGTAGAGTAAAACTGGTGGAATATTCTGGCCGAAATGCAATTCTGGCTATCATCTCACAACAGTTTAACTTATTAGTTTTTTAAAATTCATCTGCATTCATATGCAGGTACAATCTGGTCACTGATGTCATCTCTGAAGTTTTGTCCCAGATATCTGTGATCCGTTATCTAGATATCTGCTGGATACACTGGCAGCCCTGCAACACCGGCTGTCGTCACCAGGGACTAAATGTCATCAGACTACAGCTGATGGGTTCTGAGACCGCTCTAAGTGCAAATTCAATAATTGAATGTTTGGCTGCTAAACAATTTGATTATTGAGTGAGCACATACCAACCCATCCAATTCTGCTGAGTCAAAGGATAATACTGACACCACTTTAATTTAACTACGGTCTTTAATGTGAAACTTTGAGCCATAGAGAACACTGTCATACAGCACTTAAAGTAAAGCTCAGCTCTCGCTCATGAATGCAGAGGACATTTTTCCCAATCAGACACTCACTTGTCTCACCTCTCTGTTGTTTCTCTCCCTGAGGAAAACTTAATAAAGGTGATCAGTCTTACCTAATGGACCATTTGGAAGTGATGTGAGCGGTTCTAGTAAAACGCAGCGGCTTACCTCAGGCACATTTATAAAACAAAGCGGGTTGACAGCAGTTGCATCCTGTCTTTACTTTGGAAATCAAGCAGCGGAAGACGTGTGGCTGTGGACTAATTTGTTGTGTCAAATTCAAGGAATATATCTGCACAAAATCTCTGATGTCGACATGCTTGCCTGTCTTAAAGCCTTGGTGGTAAACAGCAAAGAATATACTTACAATTTAATCATTAACACTTGGTCAACGGTGGGTTGAACAATTAACTCAAATTTAGAAGACAGCATTAAGATGCACAGACACGCTCAAAGAAACAGTATTACCATTATCCACATGCAGCTAAGCCCCTTCACACATCTCCACCAGATGCTGACTGAACTATGTGTACCCTTCTTGAAATGTACATTATGCAAAACAGAGATCCCCAGCCTGATGTGTATTCTCTTACTAAGTCTACAATGTCATCTTCCCCCACCATTTCCACTTCTTCCCCCCTGTGGATGGTACTCAAGCTACTATTTTCAAGCTGCTGTGCTTTGCTCCCCTTGCAGCTTGTTAAAAGCCATGTAGCAGACTAAAAATACACTGCAGAGGGCTTTTGAGAAGTATTAACCACTATATAGTGACCAAAGCCTCTTACTGTATGAAATAAAAGCAATGAAAATGAATTGTTAATATCTCATTATCCTAACCACCTGGTACAGCAAGGCACATGAATATATTGGTGAGAAAAAAAAAACCCTCTGGGTGGTTTCGTGAAAGAAACTGCCTCTCTTTTCAAACTGCTTGCAGACCAGTTGTTCCGTAATAATTATACAGACGTAGTGGCTTGGTAATTTGTACCACAGTATCTTTCCGCCTCACAATGGAACAAGTCCAGTAATACCAGGTACATGTGTCAAATATGGACGACGCCTCGGGCCTTTTGTGGTGGAATATTCGAGTGGGTTTTACTTGCAAAGCTGAACAGTTTCATGGTGAATTTGAGCTGGTTAATTTGGTGCAATACCGTCATCGCGCTGCAGCATGTGCAGTCCAGTTGCTTTGGGCACATTTGTCATTTGTTTTTGGGGGCGCCCAGGGGCTCTTAAAGCACAGAGAAGGTGAGAAGGAGGACCGTGGGGTGGCGTGAATGTGGAGAAATGTGGTTAGTAGCAGGGTTGAGGTTTGTGCTCTCGCTCCCAATTTGTCAAATACAGCAGCTTGGTCAGTGCTCCTGTGCTTCAAACTATGATGCTGCAGGTATCCCTCTAGCGTTATTTCTGGAGGCACCCCTCTAGCTTTAGGTTTAGATGGGCCATTGAAGTCAGGTGACGTAGTATATTATGAACCATATACTCTTTTATTATTAGGCAGCAACCTGTAGTGGCCATAGAATGACTGGAGGAGTATAAGGAGCAAGAAAGTCTGCATATGGAAAAGGTGGGGTGGATTGATGGGTCAAACAAACACAGGACCTTCACAGAGGGGACTGAGGATTGCGTCCCGTGTAAAACTAAGTCATTGTTGATTTAATTTTAAGCTTTGTAACATACGAAAGTTATATAACTCACTTAGCATACGTGAGCTTGCAAAACTAAAGTACTTGTGATCTTTTTCATGTCCCATGTTGATCCAAAGTCAGTAACGACATAATCAACTTAACCTTAACCTCAACTCCAACTCTTAACCCAAACCATGATTGTTTCCCAAACCTAACCAAGTAGTTTATGTGTTTATCTTGAAAATCTAGCACTGTTTCCGTCCATCCATTTTCTTCCGCTTATCCAGGGTCGGATTGGGATGGTCGCAGGCTAAGCAGGGTATTCAAGACGTCCATATCCCCAGCAATGCTTTCCAGCTTCTCCTGGGGGATCCTGAGGTGTTTCCAGGCCAGATTAGATCTGTAAACCCTCCACTGAGCCGTGAGACATGCCTCCAACAAAAAAAAAAAAAATTCCAAAGGAAGTCAATCAAGAGGCATTCTAATCCAGTGCCTGAACAATCTCAGCTGGCTCCTTTCCACGCGAAGGCACAGCGGCTGTACAACGAGCTTCCTCTAGATGTTTGAGCTCCTCACCCTATCTTTAAGGCTGAGCCCTGCCACCCTATGAAGGAAACTTCAGCCACTACGTAAAGCTCATGACCACAGGCGAGGGTTGGAATGTAGACCGACTTGTAAATCAAAAGCTTTGCCTTCCGGCTGTTCACCAGGATGATCTGGCAAAACATGTATTACTGCTGCTGCCACACCAATCCATCTTGATCTCACACTTCATTTTTCAGTCACTCGTGAACAAGACCCAGAGACACTTAAACTCCTCTGCTTTGGGCAGCAACTCATGCCATGTGGGCCCACCACCCACACCAATTGGCATTGGGGTTGGGTGCTTTGCAAGATGGGCTACAGGCCAAAGGCAAGGACCCAGGTGTGCTAATACCTGGCAGTGCAGACTGGCCTAAGGCTGCAGTGCCCTGCACATGCAAAACTGACATTACAGGGGTATGTAAAGTGTCATAATTTGAATTAGTGGGCCACTGACAAAGCTGAAGTATTTCATAAGGAGGGAATGAGAACATGTTGGCAAAATACACCCAACTGCTAGTTGATCAGGCCATCATGGGTATTATAATCAATTCTTTGTTGAAACTATTTTTGAGAGGTGATTCGGCTACATGCAGCAGTTTGTGGTGCTTCAGAGGTGTTTCTTTTGTGGACTCAACAATAAAAAAAAAAATCTCTGTATAATGCAAGACAATATGTTTGACTGTTCCCAAAAACTTCTAACACTTGGGTGATTATGCAAGTAATGAGTCAGTCTTTAAAGTCCACTAACTCTCAGACATCAAAGACTCTGAGCTACACAAAGCATAACAACTGATACGCTGCTAGTTGCTGGAGCGTTCACACTGTGTGAGCTCTAACAAGCATAACAAGCAAAACAGACACAGCGGCAGGCATTCAGAAAGTAACTGTACATTACAAACAGCAGACAAAAGTAAGCTTACAATGAAAAGTGAGATTAGACGCTCTAAAGAAGGGTCAGTTCATATAGATCAAGAGGAGAGCATCACCCCTACCTGCCTCGTTTAAGCTCTAATCTCCTGGTCGTCCTCTTGCCACCTGAATGACCGTCCTTAAGTCCTCTTCTGTGATTTAGTCATTTGCAGGTGACAGCTTTACCAGACCTTTAACATTTCCTGCTGTCCCACAGAACCCCTCATCTAATTACCTGAGAATACCAAGATTAAGTGGAATCTACGTTTTAAAGCCCCACATCTATTTTGGCACTTATTATTCATATTTTATTTTAACTTCATATTTTTTTGATTAATTTCATGTTGATTAAGAACACTGTTTGCCAAATATTTTTTGACAAACAAGTACATTTTGAGCTCAATTTAAGCTGTGGCCAAAATGGAACAAAGACGTATGACTACAGGAGAATTTTGGTCTAATGCTCTGTTAAATAAAATCTGACTTGACTTGAGTGTACGCCAAGCTACAGCAATAACACTGTTCTGCCATGTGGCAGGATTGGGAGTATTCATGCTAATATCCATGCAATCACTAAAACCGGTGGCAGCAGATGGCTGCCCACAAGAGAGTCTGGTTCCATTTGAGGTTTCTGCCTGTCAAAAGGAAATTTTTCCTTGGCAGTGTCGTCTTGAGTACTCGCTCTTGTTGAGAACTACTGGGTCTCTGTAAATAACAATAGCGACACAGACCAACTGCTAACGTTAGCTACACAGAACAAATGTTAACCTTAGCTACACAAAGCAGCCGCTAATGTTAGATACACAGACCAACCACTCACTCTTGTTGGGAACTACTGGGTCTCTGTAAATAACAATAGCTACACAGACCAACCACTAACATTAGTGGCAAACGTTAACTTGACCTGACCAAGGTTGATCAAGTGCTAAAGTCAGCTACACAGAACAACTCCTAACAGTAGCTACAAAAACCAACCACTACTTTGCTACATAGCCCAAACATTAATTTTAGCTACATTGACCAACCGCTTAAGTTAGCTACACAGAACAACTGCTAATATTAGCTACGCAGACCAACTGCCAATTTTGGTTACATAGAACAACCGCTAACGCTAGCTACATAGTTAACTCAGTGACCAAAAGTAACAGAAAATAATCAGGTTAAATTACTATAATATTGCTGTACTTGGATTGTGTTACTGACCACATTTTTTAAGTGGAAATTAGCGACTGTATCAGAATACATTTTTTAAAGTAACCCTCCTAAACTTGCTAAACAGAATTTCTGTTTAGTATTTAGTATTTCCTATATTTTGACCTTTCAAACACCTAACCCCTGTCCTCCAGCAGTACCAGTCACACTTTCTGTGAGTAGAGGAGGAAGAAGCCAGCTACAGGCCTGATTTCAGTATCGATGTCTCTGGACTCACTGCTCACAGCTCCAGTCCCCAGGGAACACTCCACTGCTGCTCCAGATGGCCACTGCAGCTGCACCAAAATAATATTCTTTTCTACCCTTACATGGCCCATTCGTATGAGGACCTTCACTGTAACAGGTTTAACTCTAATCTCTGCAGGTAGAAGTGAGCTGCTGGTAGAACGGACGCTGTATTTATATTGCAGACAAAGCTGCTGTAAATTAGTTCCTCTGCCTTACATCTGCGTGGTGCCAGTCACGTCTAATGTAGCTCCGGCTGAGCCTTGCAGTTTTGCTTCATGGTTGTTTATGGCTGTCGGTGTCAACGGCGCTGTGGTCTGACTGTTTGTTAAATAAAACATACTGCTCAGGAGGGAACTCGTTAGTGCCAGCTTTTCACACGTACACACACACACACACACATACATACACACACACACACACATGCACACAAACACACACACAGTCTGTCAGACATATGTATGAACACAGACACATTCACACCAGATTAGTGCCAGGGGAAATGTGGAGTTGACCATTAGTATGAAAACCCCGGTCGAGCTGAATAAAACTCTGCCGGAGGTCAAAGTTCCGAGTTTATCTGTGTGTCATTTCATCTGCCATGCTGAGTGCAGAATGTGAACATAAATAGTACATTCCCATGTGTAAGGCTCCATCTCAGCCACTTCCTGTGGGCATGAATTTGCATAGGACATTACATGATTACATTAAACTTAAAACATCCCTGTGAATGTCATCGAGGAAGCCCGAGAACAGCTCATCCGGAGCTCTGCTGGGTGCCTTTACTGCTCATTCTCTTGAAAATAGCAGTGATTTAAAGTGGATTATTTGATGTAGGGTTGTATGAGGT
>JAJHUR010107304.1:0-2500 GCA_027495735.1 Lutjanus campechanus
ATTTTGCTGCCCTTAAAATAAAATGAATAAAAAAGCTATGCAACTAAGCTAACAATTTAGCAAACTAGCAAGCTAATCTAACTTGTGTTTTGCAAACATTAGCTAACTTAAGATGTAACTGGTAAACTAAATATTGATGCAGCATTATGCTAACGTTAGTTAACTTATGATGTGACTATACGTCACTTTTACAGGTTTTCCAGCAAAAATTTTTAACCATTTTCAAAATTTGGTTTTCTTTTCAACATGAACAGGAAAGGAGAAAGTTGTTGGAGCACACAGCAAAAAAGGACAGGGTTTAGGAAGGGTCAGTTAAGAAGCTGAAGCTTGGAAATGCCATATTTTGGCTTGAAAAATTGTTTAAACGATGAATCGAAGAGTTGCAGATTAATTTTCTGTTGATTGACTAATGGTTGGAAAAGACAAACAGTGATTACTTCGGTGGGCAGAGATTTTCCTCCAGGAACTCCTCAATCTTGTTGGTGTCAGTTTTCACCTCGCTGCCGTACAACAGGAAGGGAGGCTGGGCACCAGGAGCCAGGTCCTTCAAGATGTCTGGCTTCCTAAAGGTGGAGAGAAACAAAGACAGTAAGAGGCTGACGTCCAGTAAAAGAGACAGAGGGTTAAACAGCAGGAAGGAGATGGAAGAAAAAGGGGGAGGAGGAAAGGAAAATGAGAAAAATACAATGTATAAAACCACAGGAAATTAGTCATGTTTGCAACTAAGACTAATGCCGGAGTGGCTTTATATCTTTTAACACCCAATATTAAAATGAAACGCGCCCTGTTCCTTTAATGCACGGTACATTTGGGAGCATTAAAACAGAAGGTGGACATTCCTCTGCTGTGCCAATAGAAACCTGCAGCACACATGTGTAAGTCCAGTGTTTTCACCTCTTCATATCCACCGTGGTCACATCAAAAGTGACTCCTTTCAGCCACAGCACCATGAACAGACGCTGGGAGAAGGGACAGTTGCCGATGCTCTGACCATCGCTCCCCGCCTGGGGAACAAAAACAGACACAATGTGCACCATTTTATATTATTTAATCTTTTTAATGATGAGTACATTATGAATAAAAGTTCATTTCTGCATTGTAACAGTTTCTCAATTAAAAAGTTTTTCAAAATCACAAATTTCCTATGTGTGAGAAACAGTCCAGAACACAAATATAATCACTTCACGATCACACTGGGTGAAGAAAAGCACAAAATCTTCACAATGGAGAAGCTGGAACAAGGCTGTTAGTTGAAAACTGACTAAAACGATCAACTGTCAAATATTTCTATTGATCGAACAATTGATTAACAACCAAGCTGTTTCAGCTAAAATAACTGAAGGATTTGGACAAACAGGACATCTGAAGAAAACACACCGGGCATTTTTCATCATTTTTTGACAACCATTAGAGCCGAAACTAGTTCTGACCCATTATCTGATCTGATATTCCGTATTTCCTCTGATTATCGTAATCTGTTTTTTTTAAATATACAGTTGCTGATCAGATAAATTAATTTGGTGCAGCCGCCTCTCAAATGTCAGTACAAATTTAAGTTTTACTATCTCACTGTGTACTTTCACTTTATAAAACTTCAACAGTTATTTTGTTTATTAATTAAAATTTTCAGTAAACCTTAAGAAATGCTGCTGACAGCTCCCTGCACTTTTTGGGTTGAGATTAAGTTGAAAACTTCTAATTGGGTTGAAGTTTGTGTTATTCTAAATTTTAACACTAAAGATTTTCTATTTTTACTGCTGATGTATGTTGGTTCAAAATACTGGTCATTGGTCACATTGGTCAATCATATTTTTATCAGCTGTGAAGAAAACATCTTGTTCGACCCTTAGCTGAAACAATTAGCTGGTCAACAGAAAATTAATATTGCAATAATTGATTGAGGCAAATGGTCCATTTAATGGACCAGCTTAATTAATGAGAAAACAATCAGTGTATTTATATTTATGATGAGAATAATAATTAGCTGCGGTGTTAGAAGCAACATAATACATTATTTCATTCATGTAGAGCATATAGGCTGCTCAGGAAATGACCATACAGCTTTAAAATGTTCCTTGTATGGCTGCAGGAAGCCATATTTCATTCAGTCACCATACTGTACATGAGGGCGGTTACAGTAAATCAACTACTTACTTTCTGTTACCACAGCCTGTGTGAAACTATACTTACATACTCTTTTAATTAAGGGTATAATATGTCATTGACTAGAAACCAGGATTTAGAGAAGTTACAACAGCATCTTTCACCCCTGAAGAAGAAGAGGAAGAAAAAAAAAAGTGGAGGGTGGCGCGCACGTTCACATGTTCATACAGAGGAATCATTATGGAAACTTGTGCAAGACCGTGAGGGGAGGCAGAGAAAGCCATATTGCTTATATTAGAGCATGTTTTTGGCTCAAACAAAATGGGATTAGCCTGCCTGACCAACATACTAAATATAGATTAAAGTCGGCTGCCCATTATCACCATTAAGGTCGTGC
>JAJHUR010107304.1:5000-10406 GCA_027495735.1 Lutjanus campechanus
TATATCAACACATTTCCTACAGGCAATAGTCTAATTCAATCACTGACTCTGTTTCTTGTTGAGATTGTTTACCGTCTTTCTTTTATTTATATCTATTTCTTCTTGTTTATTCATTGCTCGTTTGCTTATTTATTATATCTTGCTTTTTATTGATGCATCCTCTGTTAGTGTTATACCTTTTTGCTGCTGTAAAGCTGCAAATTTCCCTGTTGTGTGCTTAATAAACAAGGATTCTCTCTCTCTCTCTCTCTCTCTCTCTCTCTCTCTCTCTCTCTCTCTCTCTCTCTTTTTAACATACTGTGTTGCAGTACAGTAAAGGGCCAGTAGAGGGGGGTATTGAGCTTTGCTTCTTGCTCTGATGGGATAAACAAGACATGAAAAACTGTACTGAGTCCAGTCCAAAAGTCTGGAAAATCAATAAAATTTTATGAGGGAACTCTTGCTGCAATGCCAGTATAATGAGCATGTAACACTGAAAGTTGAACCTTTAACTTCAATACAGCGAGTTCTCTGTCATGCAGGTCTGATGGGATCCAGAGACCTCGAGGAGTCCTCGAGGAACTTGGGGGACAGTTTTAGGAGAGTTTAATTTGATTGATAGTTTGATAGTTTCAATAGTGTGAGAGGTTATATTTTACAGTGTGATCAGCCGTCACTGAAACAGACGACAGAAGCATCTCTAATAGACTCTGTGGTCAGTAATGTTTCTTCATCGAAGCCCAAGATGACGTCCTCAAATGTCTTGATTTGTCCACAACCCAAAGATATTCAGTTTATTGTCATTTAGGAAGGTGAAATCAGAGAAATGTGACTTTTTAGTTATAAAAAATGACACAAAACAATGAATTGATGATCAAAATAGTTGATGATTAATGTAATCATTGATTCATAATCAATTAAACTCTATAATGATTGATAAAAAAATTTTGGCCTTTGATGGGGTGCATGCCAGGAAAAGTTTGGGAACCACTGCTTTAGATGATCAGGTCTCGGTGCCGTGCACTAGAGGGCATCCTTGGTTTTGAAATGACTTGCAGGTGGGGCGGTGACACAGGCAGGTTAATCAGATCATCAGTTTGTCTCTGTGGAGGAAAACAAAAACACATTGTTGACTGTACTGGCAGGTGTTGACAACATGTCAGAGCAAAGATCTTTGTTATAAAACAAACCTGTTGAGTTTCACTGTGAATAACAATCACCTCTTGTATCATTTTGGATGCTTCAGTAATTTAATAAGGTTGATGTGGAGCTGTTATTTGATTTTGAAGTGACTTTGTTCATTTTTCTTTGTAATATTTTAATTTTGATACTGAGGATGTTGAACGGAATCAGTGTTTTCCTCAAACTCCTTCATTACAGTGGATGTTTGTTTACACAAGGCAGTTTTTGTTTTGTGGAACATTTTAGGACTAGTTCATGCTCTCCGGCAGTGTTTCTGAAGGTTTCTGTTTTTCAGGGAGGCTTTATTTTTGATAGAGGAAACCACTGAATAGTCGACAAAAACAAAACAAAAAAAGTACAGAAAAGACAACAAAGAAGTTAAAAAAAAGAAAAAAGAAAAAAAAAAGTCACATCATATTCAACAGGCAGACATTTGATAAACCAAAAGTTAACCACTATGGGTGCACAGAGACGTCATTATTTGTGTCCGTCTAACTAAGTCACATTAAATCAGGCAAATGTTCTATTTTTATTATCCTAATATTCAATAAAAGTGTTGTTCTTTCAAAGCAACAAGTTGATATTGGTTTATAATTAATTATGAAATATATTTCCACATCCTCATATGGTACTTTTCATCTCTGTCTCTTTTTATTTTACTGTTTTGACTAAACAAAATTTCAGAAACTGATTGTTCAAAATCAAAATATTCTGTTTTCCACTAAAAACAGGAACTCTTTACAATAAAGATATAAAAGTTATCCTTCAATACAAGGATAAAAATAAAGTATTACATTAGTACATTTTTTAAATATTTTTTCCTGGAATAATACCCAGTGAGAAGAAATGTCTGTTCCCATCACTTCTATCATCATTTGTAATTTCTTGAGTAACATGTTTGCATTCCAGTGGATCCCTATTAAACATTAATTTAAATAGATTTAATTCATGTGTTCAGGACTGTGGTCAGTTTAGAAATGTACATAAATTTTACAAAACCTATCTGAAGCCCTCTCCAGGAACTGAATTCAGGTGGTAAAATACTGAACTCTTTACTGATTTATTTATTTATTTATTGGCCCTAAACTGGTTACATTTAAATAAACAGAGTCTAAAAATACTGGAATAATGGAACCAACCTGAAACTAGGAAAGTAAACTAAACTAAAATAAGATAAAATAAAATAAAATAAAATAAAATAAAATAAAATAAAATAAAATAAAATAAAATAAAATAAAATAAAATAAAATGAATAAAATTAAATTAAATTAAATTAAATTAATATTGAGGACATGACCTCTATGGCCCTGAAACTGTATTTTATAATGAAGAACTGAGGCAGAAAAACAGGTCATAATGATTCTTTTTTAATGAGGCTTGATGCATTTTATGAAATGATTTCTTCATTACATGTTAACAGGACAAATCACAGTAAAGATTAAAGTATTCTGACTTATATTGATTAATTCGTAACATAATTAGTGCAAACAGTAAAATAAATCCACTCAGAGAACATGTGGAAACAGAGGCAGGTGATGTGAAACTACAGCTCCCACAGGCCCCACAGAGAGGACAGGACGGCAGCACAGAGGGCCACAGTCAGGGACAGCTGGACAGAAGCGGCTCCGTTACATAGATCTGTTGTACAACACTCGAAGCTGCTGGTGTAACCAGCACCCAGGATGCTCCCCGTCAGCGTCTTCCCACACAGGTCTGAGTCCACGCAGCCGCGGATGTGCAGGCTGAGCGACCCCGTGGCATTGAACTCTGGGAGGGTCGAGAAACAGAAAAGGACGTCAGCAAATGTAAAATTTTATTTTGCATCCAGCAGCTGGTTTCAGTTGAACATCCTGTTACTATGGCAACAGCTACTGTTTCATAGTGACACTGGGCCTCAAGCTCAGAAACTATTTACAAATCAGTTTTCTCTTATTTTTGTTCATATCAATGATTTACTCACTTTGTAAGCACCCACTGATGTCTGTGATTCACTAGTGTTTTCTTATTTTTGTTCTTTTCTTTGGTAAGAGAAAACTTTTACAAGATAAGAAGAAAACATTTTGTTTTCGCAGTCGAATTATTGTTTGTCCAAAGTAAGGAAACACAGGTTTTCAAGAACAGTTAAGTATTTATAAGTATATTATAGTAATTATTATTTATATAGAATTATTTGTTTTTTATAATTCAAATATTTACAGTCATAGTAATCAAAAATTCAAAACCAGTGTCTCATATCTACCAGAACAGACTGCTTGTCAGAAAGCAGCAGCATATTAGCAGACTTCCCAGCATGCATTGTGTGACTGTTAAAACTCCTCCTTTTTTTTTATAGTTTGAAGAAAACTTGTGTCTCTACTGCTCTTCAAGACCAGTCATGGTTGTTTGTTTTCACAATAATGAAAACACTGCGAACCATGATGAAGGTTATTGAATTCAGTTTCTCTTAAATTTAATAAATTCACTCGGAGGAGTTTCACATGTTGTCATTGTGCCAAAGTTGGAACAAAGTAGCTCCAAAAGAAGCAGAGATCTTTGTGTGAAATGAAGAACTGACTTCTCAAACTGATAAAATGTGGAAGGAAATCAAATTTGTTTGTATTTTTTCAATGTAATGCTACAGTTGTTGTTCCAGCTTAATGTCTTAAGTGTCTTTAACATGTTTTAAAGTAAACAAATGGTTTGACAAGTTCAATTAATTTACATTTTTACAGTAAGTTGAACCAGCTCAAAATTATTTACTGTGAGCTTTAAAGTTTTGTTTGCAAACTGTTTTCTTATTTGTTATCACTTAATTAGTTGTCTAATATGCAGGCCACCAATCAATCAGTCAATTGTTCAAACTTTATTTGTTTAGCATCTTTCGCACAGGTTAGTGCAATTCAAAGTGCTGAACAGATGACTGACAAACCAACAAGACACGACAATTGAGTGAAATAAAGATGAAATAGAGAATTAAAACAAAGAATATAACTGCTGACATAAAACAGATTAAAAAAGACAAAACAAAATAAAAAAATAAAACTGCTAAAAAGGATACAAACAAAACAATACAGATGATAGCATAAATAAAATAAAAAGCAAATGTAAAAAGTTAATGTCTATAAAAAAGAGTAGGTTTTAAACCTCTCATGTTGTTTCTTTCAGTCCTTTGGGAAAAGTCTCTCCCTCTGTGGCCTACAGCTCCACAGCAACTGAGCAAATGACGACCATGTGATAAAGTCAGACGCTCCAAAAACAGCAACATAAAAGACCTTAATGTGAGATTGTTGAATGTACTTTGAACCTCAAATATCATTAAGTCCCAACTTCATATTAGACTTTGTTTTGTTGGCATTTTATTGAATTTGGTAATGTTGATTTCATTATGCTCCGTTTTATTGCACATTTCTATATTTGGTGGTCAGATGTCATCCTTTGTAGTGTATTTATAGTAGCCTATATTCATCGTGTTGTAGAGGTTCACTTACGCGCTTCTCCACGGAAGCAGCTCTCAGTCCCATTATTGCATGTGACTTCACTTGACAGCAGACACGTCCCAAATATACCGATAGAGCACTGACGACAGTTCAGACACTGTGCTGTTCAATGGAAAGACACAGGAAAAATAATTATAATTAGATTCACTGTGACACACAACAACATAGTTTGGACATTTGTTTGGAGTTTGGAGTTCAACAGTAAATCTGTAGTTTCTTCAACAAACCACACCTCTAAAACTCATTAATTACACAGTAACGTGTTGTATCTCGTTTGACATAGCAAAACAAAAATTACATAACAAGACAAAAACTACAGAAAAGACATTAAAAAACAAAATGAAAAGATGTAACAACATAAAAACAAGTGAAAATGACGTAACAAACATGACATTACAAGACAAAAACAATGTAGAAGACGTAACAAGATGAAAATGACTTAACAGGATTAACAAGACATAACTGGACAAAAATGCCAAAACAGATGTAATTCTGAATTATCTGAGGCATTTTTGACCGGTGACGTTACCCATGGCTGCATACTAGGCCTCTTAGTTTTTTTGAGTACATGCTGGATTACATGCAGATTCAACATTTATTTTCATTTTCATGAGGATGTCTTGCATTTTCACTTCGTGTGCGTTTGACTTACAGTAGTTGCTATTTTTCACAGTTGCTGTTATGCAGTCAAACTACACGCACATGCCACAGATTAGATCAGCCTTAAGTTCCTTCAAACTGTTCTCCTGATCTGTGTTTTTCAGCTCGT
>JAJHUR010107305.1:7646-20246 GCA_027495735.1 Lutjanus campechanus
CGGTAGAAAATTGAGCAAGTTATGGTTATTTAAAAAGTATGCACCACTACAACACGATGTTATGGGTGAGCCAGCTGACTGTGGCAAGATGACCGCCAGTGCGGACGTGCGATTGCATTGGCCGGCAGCGCGGAGGAGACATCTAGCCTTTATTATACATATCTATATATTCCCTTCTTTCTTGAGTCTGTTTGCTCATGCAAAATGAAACGCGATTAATATAGATTAAAAATGAATGATATTTAATCGTGATTAATCGAAATTAATCCACAGTGACCCTGTGATTATCTGATTAAAAATTTTAATCGTTTGACAGCACTACTAATTATATCTAATTTAACCCATACAAAAAAAAAAAAAACAAAGTTTTCTTTCTTTCTGATTCTCTGCAAGAAAGCAAACAAGTGTATTTCCAAAAATGTTTTAATAATAATAATAATAATAAATTTTATTTGTAAAGCACTTTTCATAAAATAATCTCAAAGTGCTACAGAAACCAACAAACAAAATAAACAAAAGACTAGGAATAAAATCAAGACACATAAGAAACCAGAAATAAAAGCATTTTTAAGCATTTTTTAATTTGTTCAAAGGAGATACCTGCACATCCAACTATCTCAGGTACAGGTGCGTAGGAAAATATCACTCAAGTCTTATGAAAAGAAAAGAAAATCACGCACACTGCTCTTGCTCAGCATCATAATTTACACCTTCATTAAGACTCTTTCAAACAGTTCATACAACATTGATCTTAGATAGATAATGCTTCGTCTATTCTGTGTGCACAGGTGCGGGAGAATCTTTCTCCTGTCACAGTGTCTCCCAATAATTGACAGCCACCTGTGTGCAATCTGTCAAAGTGTGTTTCACATGTAAGAAAAAGAAGAGGAAAACAGGGACCTGTGAGACACCACAACACATAATTAAGTCTATTTAAAATATATTTGCATAGATTGTACATCTGTATGAATGAAAACATCTGCCTTGCAACTTTCAAGCTGCCTAAGCTGTGTAATCATATATATTACTTGTATCTTGAGGGTATCTCATCATTTAGTCCTCTGGAGGATAGAGTTTTCAAATTAAATATCAGTATACTTCAGTATATTTCATCAATGTTACCACTTCTCTCTGGAAGAATCACATTTTCACTGCCCTGGAATCTGAATGATGAGATTTATACATATTTTTTAAAGAATAATTTTAATCTTTCTTACTTAAAAATAACATGTTTTCTATGATGGCCTACCGAGTAAAGCTCATGTTTCAACCTCTAAGAAAGTTGGGACGTTGTGTAAAATGTAAATGGATACAAAATTCAATGATTTGCAATACTTCTCAACTTATATTCAATTGAATATAGTACAAAGACAAGATATTTAATGTTTAAACTGATAAACTTTATTGCTTTTTGTAAATATGCTTATTCTGAATTCAATGCCTGCAACACATTCCAACAAAGTTAGGACAGGAGCATGTTTACCACTGTGATGCATCAGTCAGTAAGTGTTTGGGAATTGAGGAAAATTAATTGTTGAACTTTTGAAAGTGAATTCTTTCTCGTTCTTACTTGATATACGACTCTAGGTGCTCCGGGTCTGGACTGCAGATAGGCCAGTCTAGTCAGCCACCCTGCAGAATTTGTATTGGTATTGTCTTGCTGAAATAAGCAGGGACGTCCCTGGGAAGATGTCATCTGGAGGATAGCATGTTGTTCCAAAACCTGCCTTTCAGAATCAATAATGCCTTTACCCACTTTCTTACTCAGACATAATTTGCAGTTCATTGCATTCTGTCTTTAATTACATATTACACAGCAGCCCAAAATTTTGGGATTTGGGTTTTTTAGTTAAACAGATCTGTTGATATGAAACCTGACCCAAAACCTTTCAGCCTGTTACATTTACAAATAATTTGATCATATTTTACAAGAAGTAGGCACAGACAAAGTAATTTTAATATCCAATAAAGAAAAAAAGTAATTCCAAAGTCATTTCTATTTAGAGCTTCTGTCTGTGTAGTGAATGCTAAATGTTAAAAGGCAAGAAAGATGGTAATTCATAAGTAAATTATTTAGCACAAACCGTTGGTCAAGAGATTTTTTTTTTCTCTGGCATCCAATGTAATGAAAACATGCCGTGGCTCCTGTACGAACTGCAGGCCCATTTCTGTGAAGCGCAGCTCTGCAGCCATAAGACCTAATGCTTCTGACAAGATTGGGAAGGTTATTCATGTGTGAAGTACAAAGAGATGCCTAGCTGTCACTGGCATCCCATTATCTGTCATCATCTACAGCGACCTCAATCTCTGCAATGCAGCGTATATGTAAGATTTGGACTAATGGATGATGCGAAAGACACTGCACCTGTCTGAGTACATCAGGATCACCATCACCTTTACTCACATGTGCTTCTCACCAGGATTTGGACTGCGTGGAAATGGTGCTAACAGGAGACTGACTGAGAAAACAGACAGAATACAAACAACAGCATGTACTTCAACCCGCTGACACGATGAAGAATGACGACTGAGAGAAGAACATGATCTCATTCATGGATGGATGCACAGGCGGTACGTATGCAAACACCAATGCATTCACAAGGGTGTAGAGCACTTCACACAAACCGTGCCTCATGCACAAAAATGGAGGCATGTGCAAAAGCAGATTACAAAATCACATACACGCAACGCTAAGTGTGATTGCACATCGTAACCACTGTTAGCCTGTTGAGAATCTGTCCTGGCACCCATACACTGGCACTTTTTACTATCACACTGGTGTACTGTTTCGAGCATAGATTTATTTCATTTCACAGAAGCAAAACCTCTTCATCATTATATTGCAGAATCACCAACCCCTCTCTTTCTCTGTGATTTCTCTTTTCCTCTTTCACCTCTCATTGTCTTATCATGCTGGAGAGAAAAGTAGGATTCCTCTTCCATTTTTAACCAGCTCAATTACATGCCCCCCCACCCCCCACCCCCCTTTTCCAAATTCTGCTGTTACATTCCTTAAATGTCTGCATCAATGGCACTGCAAGCTGTTTAATGTCTCACTGTGTTGCGATCATGCTGTTTTTGTCCCTCGCCCTGACTCTTTGTACTGCTACATCTTCTGCACACCATCATCTATTTTCTCTCCTCTTCATTACACAGTTGGGGTCAGCCTTGTGCCTCTAACCACATGGTCATCTACTGGATGAACCTGAAAGTACCGTCAATGACCGGGAATAAATACCAGGAATTTACTGGAGATTCTTGTCAAAATCGGTTCCCTTTTCACATGTAAAATAGCTGCATGAACCTGGGAATTTTGAGCCTGTGTGTCTTATTGATCTGTGTGTTGATCTGGCATTCTGGACAATTTGAAGTGTGGTTATACGAGTTGCTTATCAATAGCCAGCGTGTTACCTACAGATGGTTGGCACACCCCCAGTTTGCAGAAGCAGCAGGAGAACCTGTGTCGCAATCTAAGTAATGTACTTTGTGGACAGTTCAGCAGCAAAACAAATTTGAGCTACCTGAAAAAAAAAAAGTCAATTTAAATGCATGCTGTATTTACCTTGCTTTCAGACAGCCCTTTCTTATGGGAAACTGCAGATATATAAGCAGTTGTATTTCTTTCTCCAAAGCCACCAGACTCCTTTGGCAAAAATAGTAATTTTACTTCACAGAACTTAGGATTTGCTGGTCTGTTGCTGTTAATTTGTTTGTGTTAGTGCATGACTTTGGCATTTTAAAGGATCGGTCTGGCTTCATTTAAAAACATGATTTATTGTACTGTAAACAGACAGGTCAGCTGTTCTCCTGACAAAGTAGCTTAAGAAGTGTTTGATGCCGTATAAAAATGCACTTGCTGTACCGCTAACCACAGGTTTGGCCAAATCAACAAAGAAACCTTATAAATCTTATATTACAACCAGGGCAGGAATTATATGGAGGCCATGAAGGCCACGGCTGCTGTGCCCCCTCAGTTTAACCTTATACTCCTCAAAAATTGTATGCCCTGTGGCCACAGGGGCCTTGAGCTGATTTAACCATTTTCTCTTCTCCCTCTTACCTGGCAATATCGTTTTTAGACACTAGTGTCTTTTGGTGAGATTCTGAATTCTTATTAGGCAACAATTTCCAGCCTGTTATGAACCACTGGAAAAATTGACTATTTATGTCTACATTTTGATAAACTGGTGAACTAATAAACCAAGAAACTCAACATGTAATGTTACGCATCGCTCGTTTATCGGTACATTGACGTAGCTGACCTGTTGCCTAAGAAGTGTTAGGAGCCTAACAAGTATTACAGCCTAATTTTTGTAACATTAACTCCCCTTCCCCATCTTCAAAACAAGTCCAGTGACTCAAATTAGTCCAGGACTAAGTGTGTATGAACCTCTGACTTGGGTGTTTGTACAAATATTTCTCGTGGTTTATTTTGCAAAATAAACCTTTTTTAAAATACTTATTTATTTATTTCAAATAAAATTCTTTTTATTCATGTTTTTCAAATGAAATCTTCCTGAACCCTTAAGTTAAATTCAATGTTTCTGTGGACTTCAGAAACCATCATTATTTTATTTGATGGCTTTGCTGCCCTGGCATTTGGTTTTCATGTCCTCAAAAAATTGAAAAAAACAAAAAAAAAAACAGGCCAAGTGGCCTCTAAAATGATGAAATTCCAGGCCTGATTACAACTTTAAAAATACGATGCAACTGTGTAGACAAATACAAAGTCTGACCTTCAAGTGCCTGGAGTGAATGCAGGCTGTTCCACAAGTGGCTTAACCAGACAAACAGACCTCCGTCCACAAATCAGAGTGCAGAGCAGCTTTCGACAGAAGCATCCCTTTGCCCTTACTCATGCTTCAAACTACAAAAACAACAAAACAAAATGGCTGCAATCCACAGTGTTTGCTTCACTGCCACTGCACACACTAATAATCTCAGGTCAGCACTATAAAAATAGCCAAATGCTCTGATATAACCAATATATTTCCACTTCAAAAATTGTACTTGTAAGTATTTTTTCTTCTACTAAAAATAATACTACATATTCTAATTACAGCCCAATCGATCTGCCTGATATTGGCCTGACATGGGCCTATTGAGGGTATATCAGTATCATGTTCAGTGATATGCACCAACACATACAGAATACAATGCTTCAGGTGTTTTAGATTTAGCAAAATGGGTAACATTTATGAGGACAAGAGGAGCTCCCTGGCAGGTGTAAATGCAGAGAAACTCTGCCTCTGCTTGACTGACAATATTAAAATACTCAGAAACTGACTGATACTGAACAGTACTGATGTTTATTTAGGTATTTATTTTATTTTTATTAATTCTTTGTTTTCTCAGTTCACTTCTACAATTAGTTGACATATGTATATGTTAAATTATTTATGTTAAATGAAATATTTCATATTCTATAGTAAAGGTAAGCCACCAAATTGGTAATGAATATGAATGAATAACATCAACAAATTAGAATATGCATTTTATGATTAATCATCCACAGGTCTATGTTTAAAATTAAATTAAATTTTTAAGAAGAAATCTGACAAATTAAATATTCTCATAAAGTAATAATTTTATAATTGTGGAACGTTCAGCTCTCAATGCACTACTTTTACCACTTATTCATTCATCTGTTTTATCACCTTGCTTCATTTCAGAACTCTTAATAATTTTCTGCAGAGAACTTGTGCGCATGCAAGTGAAATGCAGTTACACACAGAAAACCACAGATTTGGTCCAGCCGCCAAATGCAAAGATGTAAGAATAGAGGGCGATGAGCTGGGATGCACCCCTGTTGTGAATGCAGATTGGGCACTGGCATTCGTCAGAGATCTCTGAGGCGCTGAGCGAAGCATGGCAGTCCACCTGCCATGCAGGACCCCTGAGGTGTCTCTCTTCTCTGCCTGACTGAAAAACGGATCAAAGCTGAGAGGCAGAAATGACAGCCACTGTTCGGTTTAAACTCATTTCACAGGAACGGGTGACTTCTGCAGAAAACACTGGATAGGCAACAGAACAGCATGAACACTCTCTGTCCATCTCTCTCCGTCCATTCACGGTATACTCTTAGAAATAAAGGCACTAACTAGAACCATTAATGAGAACCCATTTTGGTTCCTGGTAGAAGCTTTTATGAAGGTTCCACTTGGAATCCTTTCAGAGAGTTTTACCTAGAACCTGACATAAAGACTTATACCTAGATCCATCTGTGAGCCACTAATGGGAGGTTCTAAAGGCAAATCCTTCTATATTGTAATGGCTCCACCCAGATCCCCCTCTGGGGGTTCTATCCAGAACCTTTCTACCTTCTAAGAGTTCTAACAAGAATGCTACATCAAACCCTTTCATTTTCCAAGCGCATTATCTAGAACCCAACCCACCCGGGGGTTCTATCAAGAATCCTCCCACCCAGGAGTTTCTACTGATAACCACTTTATATTCAAAGTTTTTTTTTAAATTTAGAACCCACCTAGGATGTTCTACAGAGAACCTTTTTATATCCCACCCAGGGAGTTCAACTGAGAACCCTTTTATATTATAGTACAAAGAACCCTTGACGAAAGAGTTCTTCAAGGATTTCAACAATTCTTGAAGAACTCTTTCCTCAAAAAAGGGTTCTTCAGAAGCAAATGGTTATGGATAGAACCTCAACCCTTCAGGAGGAACCCTTATTTCTGAGAGTGTATAGTCAATCAGGGTGATGCAACAGCCGCCTCAGGCAGCCAGGAAAATTGTACATGGAGCAGGCAGTTAAACTGTGAACCAAACTACAGAGAGAGTGAAAGAGAGGAACCGGTTAGCTGGTGACAGGGAGAAGAAAATGTCACAGAGAGAACAAGGAGATCATTTGATGATGCAAATATCAAAATGGTCTGGTGATGCAACCCTGTGCTGGCTCGGGTGGGGTGATTATTATCATGAGCCGTTAGATCAGAGCTGTGATCGTGTTCCAGGCAGAGTGGGAACTATGCAGACTGTGGTAAATTATACTTCTGTATGGATATCAGCAGTGCAGATAGTTAGAGCAGATAGAGACACTTTAATGTGCAGTGAAGAAAACAACTCGTACCTCTTCCTTCCATGAATAGAATCCCTATCAGTTTCTCTCTGAGCCGTGATTTCATCTTTTCTGTTTTTCTGTGATGGGCTGGTTTGTACAACATCTCCCCTCTTATCACACATTTTCCTCATTTCCCTTTCCATCGCAGAATGGAGAAAAGAAGTCAAAGGGCAGAGGCGAGAAAGCCTTCACCCGGGGACATATGCTCCCATGACAGCCAGTGTCACAGCAACCAATGCTGCCCCCCCTCCCACCAGGGAGCCCACCCTGCCATCTGTCTCATTAACCTGGGTTAGCAGCATTCTGGCCTGGACTCTTTGTATGTGTGTGCAGGTCTACATTTGGAAACAAAAGGGAGACATGGCATGCAGTAGAGTCAAAAAAAAGAAGATGGACAGCAAATAAGACTGAAAGGAAAAAGCTGAGGAGAGAGAAGACAGAGTGAGAGACAGACAGACGTACAGATGGAGATGCATTGATCCATGTCTGTGCAATTGTGCATGAATGTGAGAGTTTTCTTTTGGGGCTGGTGGTGTGAGGTCAGGGTTCCTCCGGGTGAGGCATAGCTCGGTTTAATGTCACTCCGCTGACATTATGGACGAGGATGTGAGGACGCTGACAGGACACCTCTGTTGTGACATCCAGATAAACATGTACAGGGTGTCCAAAATATACTCTGAGGTCAAAGACAGGGCAAATACAAAAAATACTCACACACAAGCTCTGTGGATGGCACAGAATCATTAAGCTAGTTAGCTTGGTTGCTAATGGAATGATATTTGCACTTTAGCCTCAAAAACTTCACCAATTTCTACTAGTTAAATAAAAATGGCTGATCTAACAAATCTAATAAACTATGATAGTCTTCACTTTTGACTCTGCAGCTCTCGATTCCCTTAAAGGCCAGTACTGTCAAGACAGCTTGCTAATGGTCAGTGGTGTAACCTTGTGTGTGATCAGGTCTTTATCATGTTTGCAATGTTATTTTTACACTGGAAACATAGTACATGTGGGGGACAATCAGCAAATCTAGGTAATTTTATTTATATACTATAGAACATTTAATCCGCAGTGACAATGCACAGTGCTTTACACTTAGATACTATATATGCAAAGCATGTAATGTTAAGTCAGTAAACTGGGAGTAAAGTTATGTGGGCTAGAAGTCGTCAGCGTCTGCTGCATGGTTAATAATGTAGTGATCCTATAGTAACACTATTTATTATGTGTCAAGTCACATATACCAGTGAGTGCTGAATGTTCGCTAAATGAGTTAAGTCTGTTTATGAGCTGTAAGAAATCATTAATAATCTTTTAAAAGGAACAGATTTTTATAATCTTTAAATTTTGTAATATATTAAGTGAGTCTGGCAGGACTGAACTCCAGATTGTGTATTTTCATAGCAGTGGGCTTTTGTTTTCAGGATAACAGGCTTAGCTTTATGTTGACAAAGAGAACTGACAGTTATAAACAGCTGATCAACTTACAGCGTAGGACTCGTTGTTGCCTGTTATTGTCAATTTACAATGCTGTGCTTGTCTTGCACTCCTACCTGTACAGCGTTCCTGCCACCTGCCTGAGCTTCCTCAAGTGCAGGAAGTGGGGACAAACAACTTGCTTCAACCACACACTGTATCTTAAATAGGATTTCAAACTATTTAATACCCGGTCAAAGGCTCCAACTCACTACTTGGACTGCTATACTCATTTATGGATGTGCAGTTGTTACATATTGCTCATTTAATCCATACAAATACTTAAGTGTAAAATGACACACTGCACTATACTTTTATCAAAGGCTTACAGGTATATAAACAACTGTAGGGTGGCTAGGTCATGATAATTTTTTAAAACCTCTCTCACTGGTGAGTCATTAATACTCAAGTCATTATTACAGTAATTAAGTAATTAGTTGGTCTAATTAGTAGCTCATGATTAAGTTTATATCTATTAAGCAACAGTAGAGATATAACTTGTGATATTGCAACATATTCGCCGCATCTGGCTGAATTGAGCTTGCGTAGTCTTTTTTTGCAGCACTGTCTTAACCACACATGGACGTAGTGCGTGCGTCCCCTGGATTTCAACTGGATGAGTCAGGACAAAACTGACAGCTGACACTTTTTTCTATTTTTTTAACTATAAATATTCATTATTCACGGTGTGTGCCTTTTATCTCGGTATGACTTCAGTCACATACAAAAATTCTTCCCTTCTCTTTATCTGAGGAACATAGGAGTATGTGGGAGCAGAATTTTGATGTCTCCCCGTTTGGAGTCTGTGCCATTATCACTCTAGCCACCGATCGTAGAGCAGACAGGCTGAGAGGCTCCGTCAGTTCTTAGTTCACAGATGAGACGTGTTAATTGGGAGGTGAGACAAACAACAGGTGTGAGGAGAGGTCAGAGAGGGCGAGGCATAAAGAGCCTGAAAAGGCAGAAGAGGTGTTGATGAGGCTGAAGACAGTCTTGGAAAACCCAGAGATTTTAGAGGTAGGGGTAAACATGGGAGAAAATTCCTCTCAGACTGAAGTGGGGTGAATACGGCAGATTTCCAACTAAAGAAAAAAAGGCTAGACTAAACACAGACGAGGCTGAAATGGTATAGAGAAGAGAGGAATGGTGATGAATAAAACATGGATGCACAAAGGTCAGTGTGGATGAGATATAGCGGTGTGAGGAATGGGGAAGGCTGTGGAGAAAGGACAAACAACAGAGGTCAAGAGAAGGAGAAAGACGAGAAGCACAACTGATCAAAGGAAAGCTTAACCGAGGATCATGAATACACATTTGCACATGCACTGCCAGACTGAATCTATGCTGGATAAGTTAATTCATCCCGGACTTAACCGGCTTACAAGCTCCATTAGGCTAACTTTCAAGATGCCCTTAAAATGAACCAAATGCCAAAGTGTGCAGTTTGGTTGTGTTTTCAGTGTTGTAGATACATCTTCTGAGAGTAAAATGTACAAGTATTCTATGGGCATCAATCTATTAATGAAAGGAGTTTCAAAGTTCCCTTGTTTTTCTTCTCCACAGAGAAATATAATTATAGTGTTAAATCTGTTAAATCTGCCGCTGTTATCACTATATACATAAAGCTTGACAAGCTAGTATAGTTAATTAAGGTGAGGTGTGAATCAGTAAATAGTTAAAATTCCTCTTTTTTCTTTTCCTTTTCCCCAAACCATTCGGACTGGTTTTCAAGGAGAAATAATAATAAGGTGTGTTTAAGCTGTGTGTTGTGGAAATCACAACACACAGCGCATACATCTGCTGGAGTAGTTACTGATGTGGCGAGCTTCAGGTTTGTAGAGCGCGTGGCGGCTGGATGACTGACTACCGAGATGCCAACAGAGACGACAGCTTTTGGAAAGCTCCGCTGAGGACACACAACAGCTGTACTACCTTCTAGATCAGAGACTTTTGTTTAAAAAACAGGTCTTTTAATGAACTGAAGAAATGATATGGAGCTCGTCCCTCACGAGAGCAGAGACCAGCACTGACCAGGCCTGGACTGCAGTCTGCTAGCCTGCTAATCAGTAAGCTAATCAACCTCCTGACGTTCTCTCTGACCGGTCCAGTTTTCCCTCTTCAACACACTCCAGGTTACTGGTGACTAGTCCATAACATCTGCATTCATAAGCAGATGTTGATGTAGCTAATGTAGATTAGCTGCCAACAACTGTCTTGCATCGCAACTTGCTAACTGGACTGTAAACAATGACCAGTGAACGGAAGAGGAATTCTTCCTATCTGTTATTTGTTATCAGATCGCTAAATCGTCGTCAGATGATAGCTGATAGTTTGCGAGATCTTTAGTTACCTTGAACAAGTAATTTTATAATTACGTTGTTAAACCACAAGAGATCAGCAAAGACAATTTTCAAGAGAAAATCAAGAGACGCTGAGTTACTTCTTAGCATCAGTTCAAGGATCACATTCATCTGCGGTTTATTGGGTGAATCTTTCTAACACTACTGCAGTCTAATACAACAGCCGCATACTAAATCCTTTCCTCATAGATATAAATGAGGTGGACAAAATATTAGAAACACCTCTCAGAGACACGATTCAACAGAACCAGAAACTGCAGCTGTTAAACTGATCATAAAGTCGAATGAATAGTTTTCACAAAAACTGATTATAACCTCCATGAAGGTAGCGTTTATTGCAGGGCTGTTGCGTGAGACTGCTTTAGCTTCTAGGTGTACCAGATAAACCCTTTTGGTTTTTGAGACCTTTTCAAATCCAATTGTAGAAACTCAAAGCAGAAATGAGGATGTTTTTCTTTGATTTTGTTTTTTTTTTGCTTCCTTGACATTTTGGACCAGCAACTTGTCCTGTGAGGACTGAAATGATAAGACATTTGTTAATATGTTGTTACCAATTGAACCGACTAAGAATAATCTACAAATTCAGCAAAGTGTAAGCTACAGAAGGGCACACATACACACGTACGACAGATGAAGATATCAGGTTCTTTCTCTTCTTGTTTCAGTCTCCAAGCAGTGGATTGGCTCCTTGTGCTGAAACTTCAAAAGGTGATTGATGATTTTAATTAGATGTTGGGACCCTACTGGGAGCTGACAGCGAGCTAGAGTGCCCTCTTTTGGGCTTGGAGGACTCTGGCTCTGACCCAAACACACTGGTGGCTGATTACCTACAGTGATAGAGGCAGACAGGGTTGCCCTATTTATACCATCATTTCTAATAATCACGTTCAACTTCTAATCTGTAGTTACTCAAGTACTGTACTTAAGTACAAAAGATGTGTATAAGAGACAGCAGCATGTTAGCATGTTGGTTTTCATTGAGAAATAATAATAAGGTGTGTTTAAGCTGTGCGTTGTGGAAATCACAACACACCGCGCATACATCTGCTGGACTAGTTACTGATGTGGCGAGCTTCAGGTTTGTAGAGCGCGTGGCGGCTGGATGACTGACTACCGAGATGCCAACAGAGACGACAGCTTTTGGAAAGCTCCGCTGAGGACACACAACAGCTGTACTACCTTCTAGATCAGAGACTTTTGTTTAAAAAACAGGTCTTTTAATGAACTGAAGAAATGATATGGAGCTCATCCCTCATGAGAGCAGAGACAGAGCAGGTCAGAGCACTGACCAGGCCTGGACTGCAGTCTGCTAGCCTGCTAATCAGTAAGCTAACCAACCTCCTGACGTTCTCTCTGACCGGTCCAGTTTTCCCTCTTCAACACACTCCAGGTTACTGGTGACTAGTCCATAACATCTGCATTCATAAGCAGATGTTGATGTAGCTAATGTAGATTAGCTGCCAACAACTGTCTTGCATCGCAACTTGCTAACTGGACTGTAAACAATGACCAGTGAACGGAAGAGGAATTTTTCCTATCTGTTATTTGTTATCAGATCGCTAAATCGTCGTCAGATGATAGCTGATAGTTTGCGAGATCTTTAGTTACCTTGAACAAGTAATTTTATAATTACGTTGTTAAACCACAAGAGATCAGCAAAGACAATTTTCAAGAGAAAATCAAGAGACG
>JAJHUR010107305.1:20266-30527 GCA_027495735.1 Lutjanus campechanus
TTTTTTTTTTGCTTCCTTGACATTTTGGACCAGCAACTTGTCCTGTGAGGACTGAAATGATAAGACATTTGTTAATATGTTGTTACCAATTGAACCGACTAAGAATAATCTACAAATTCAGCAAAGTGTAAGCTACAGAAGGGCACACATACACACGTACGACAGATGAAGATATCAGGTTCTTTCTCTTCTTGTTTCAGTCTCCAAGCAGTGGATTGGCTCCTTGTGCTGAAACTTCAAAAGGTGATTGATGATTTTAATTAGATGTTGGGACCCTACTGGGAGCTGACAGCGAGCTAGAGTGCCCTCTTTTGGGCTTGGAGGACTCTGGCTCTGACCCAAACACACTGGTGGCTGATTACCTACAGTGATAGAGGCAGACAGGGTTGCCCTATTTATACCATCATTTCTAATAATCACGTTCAACTTCTAATCTGTAGTTACTCAAGTACTGTACTTAAGTTCAAATTTTAAGTACTTGTACATTACTTCACTCTTTTCTTTTCTTTTCTTTTCTTTTCTTTTCGTTTCATGTCACTTTTTATTTGTATTCCACTATTTTCTGAGGGAAATATGGAACTTTTTACTCAACTGCATTTATCTAAAAACTTTAGCTTCCTGGTCACTTTACAAATAATACTTTTTTTCATACATAACATATAAAAAGCTTATAAAAATATATTTGTTTTAAATTAAACAACCAAACATTTTATACAAATACAGCTGAAATCATTAATGGCTTAACCTTTTGGTCGATTGACAGTTTAGTTTATTAGTTTATTTGTAAGGAAAAACACTGACAGCTGCTTAAGTAGTGGCTGATGTACACGTGTTTACAGATGAAGCTAATTTCTAAAACCAGTCCATTGATGGGATGACATAATTATTGTCGTTATTCATGTTTCAGCTTCTCAAATGTGAAGATTTTCACCTTTTAATCACTCAAATAACTTTTATATATTTTTAATCATTTTATGATTTGAACAAAACACACACTGTGAAAATGTCACTTTGAACTCTGGAAATTGAATGCCGTACATCTCTGTCGTTCTTGTATTCATTGCTATAAAGACAATGTTGACATTGTAAAGATCAAAGGACAGCTTAATTGTTCAAAATACAATCGTACGTACCATCATGTTACTTGGCAAAAACATGCTGTGATACTGTAGATCCAAACCTGTTACTTAAAACCACATAAAGGTCACAACTCTTTTTGTATTGACAATGTCTGGCTTTTGTGCCGTGCAGCCACTTAATCAGCAAACATGAGGCTCTGATTTGCTGCTGCACCAGATAAAGAGAGATCAGGCTCCTCAGGAAGCAGAAGCAAATGGCAAAGCACGTTAGCACCAGACTGGCGCTATCACATGGAGTTACTGCTGTGATTTACCTTGCTGCTCGTTACACACACCACAGCCTCTGTCAGCACAGGTTAGGGAAGACTAGCTGGTGTAAGTAATGTGCTCTGACCCAGATCAACTTACAAAGTAATTTACCCTCAGCTAGGGCAGCTTTAGAGGTCTGCTTGGGTTGGATCAGTGAGTGTAGCTTAGCACTGAGGAGAGCGACTGTTTTATATTTAACACATAAACAATAATGAAGTGATGGTGCAGGTGTGAAGTTACAGTGTGAAGTCGATCAGCTGAACAGTTGTCGTGAAAATGGAAGAACATATATCTAGACAGACAGAGACTCCTTCATTTTCAGTTAGATTCTCCCAGTAACTCAAGACATCACATTAAAGAGGCGCCGCACACTTAAACCTGTTTTTTTTATTTTAAATCTGTAAAATAAATCATATTACTGGACTGTACTGTGATGAAATACATTCATGCTGTGGTTTAAATTGACATTTCACAATAAATTTATAAAAATCAATATTTCATGGGTTGAAAATGGCTCAAAATGCCACCTGTTGTTTTAGATCATCCTGAGCCTTGCACAGCCAGTGCTCATTTGGGGCTCTACATCACAAAATTCATATGAAAAAAGAACAATCAAAGAAATGAGAGACTAATCATTCACACACTATTTTTTGCTAACCCTCTACACAGTAATTTAAAATTTTGCCATGTTTGGCAGCTGTAAAAACTCCACCAGACTACAATCTTTCCTTTGATGATGATCTCACGAGGAACAGCAGGACTACAGATACACAATGACACTCCCACACAGACACACACTCAACAGAGAGCTTCTCAGCCTCTCTGAGCCACTGCTGTAGCATTAGCTCGGCTAGGTGCACACAACAAATTAAATTATGCAGTTACACTTTAATGGAAAACGTGAGAAGAAAATTCAGCTGCTCCCTAATTTTGAGAAAAGAGCTGCTAAATAAACTGTTAATTTTTTAATACCACATCTCACAAGGAGAAAATGAAACAAAAGATCAATCTGGAACGTGAATAATAAAAAAAACTGACCTACTCCTCCCCTAAAAAAGTTTAGACTACCCCTCACTTCAACTAAAAGAAAGAATATGATCCCTCCACCTTTTCTGACTCCCCTCACCTTTCTAATAAGTTTCATATAGTTAGACCTACATCAATGCTGTATTTATACAAACCCACACCTGACAACTTTTTGTACTCCATATATTGCTTTTGAACATAACGCATCACTGTGTCCAGAATTAGCTTGTTGTATCATTTAGACCGGATTGCGCCAACAAAGATTAATTTAATCTAAGATTAGTTCTATGCTGTGCGGACTTAGAAAGCATCCCATAAAATAAGGATGAAAGCTGCTAACTTACGTCTACTCTGTTACTTAAGAAAACGTTTAAACCTACATTGTTTGCTAGCTAGCTAAAAAGTTAGCCCAGTTAGCCTACTCATGATGGCCCAGCAGAGAGCAGAGAGGGTCTAATTTCTTTTCCTTTACAAACAACTTGTTGGTTGAATTAATGTAGCAATATGGCAAAATAATGTAAAAGAGTCCTAAATGCTGTTTCTGAATTTTAGATTTAAAAATTAATCCTTGTTGGTGCAACTGAGCCTTAGTTCCAAATCTGTTAACTTCATCAGTGATGTGAACTTACTATATCACTAATCATGCACATCATTTTGGTCCTCTATGGTTGTAAATATATTCATGTCTTGATATAAGTTTACTTAAAATATTTCCAGTGTGTTTTGTGGCAACGAGACAAACTGTACACATTATAATAACCCACGACCTTCCTTCTTGCCATCAGCTGCTTCACACTAACAGGATCTGTGTCTGTTTTGTGCTGCGGTTGTAAGATATTCCTGTCTTCGCAGTGGAGTGCAGGCAGTGGTATTGTTTGTGCATGTAATCCGGTCAGGTTATTTATCTGCTTTGTATTGTGGCTGTAGGCTGGTTCTGTCTGTGGTGTTCTCTGTGGCTTTTTTGTGGTCTGCTGGGGATGTAAGTTGTTAAGGTTTGTGTCAGTGCTCAGAGTCAGTGCCAGGTGTTATGCATTTCACGCTCACTGCCTTCCGTCCCACTTGGGACTCAACAGCTACCCTCACACACATGAACACACACAAAAAAAACAGTACATGCCCCCCTCTAAATTGCCTCTCTTTGTGCTCATTGTCTCTTTTTCTCACCTATCATCTCCAGTTTTTCTCTTCAGACGGGATCTGCCGCCTGTCATTATCGCTGTCTTGACTCCAACTTTTTGCACTTTTGCTTCTTTCTGTTGCTTTCTTTATTTATTTTTTTATCTCTTTGACTGCTCTTCTGCCTGTCTCTTTCTTCCTCTAATGACCTGTCTGCCCTTCCCCGTTACATCTCTGTGTTGTCTGAGTTGATTCTTGCCTCTGTTTTATCTCTCCAAACACACACACACACACACCTGCCTGCCTCAAGGATGGAGGGGGTTACCACCATGCAGCTTGCCAATCTGCTCAGTATATCATTGGTGCAGCACACACACCACAGATGATTCATCTCAAGAAAGACAGCTAAAACTCACAAATCATGCAAAGCAGAAAGCAATCATCACACTCTCATACACTTTGACAGCACATAGAGAAAATAATTCAAACACATCAACTTTCACAACTTCTTACTTTCTATTAGAGCTTATGCCTTTTCAGCACAAACACTTGCACGCTTTTCTGAAACACACCTCCCTCTGCCTCTCCACCTTTACTAAAAAATACACCCAACTCTTACCGTGATGGTGGGGATGGCTGTGACGAGCGAGTAGATGAGCACGGGGGGGATCTTGCTGGTGTCGTCCGGACCCGGGTAGGGCTTGGAGAAGGTCTTGTCGTAGCAGAAGAAGCCCTGGATGTGCACGGGGAAGGTGTCCGTGTACTCAAAGTAGTAAGCCAGCAGCACCGTCCCAGCCATGATCACCAGCTGGAAATAGAACATTATCCCTCCGTTAGGAAGCGAGAGGATGAGAGGTGAAGAAGAGGACGGAGAGGCGGAGGAGGTGGAGGTGGAAGAGGAGGAGGAGGAGGAGGAGGAGAGGAAGAGGGAAGAGTCGAGCCCCTGTTCCCCTCAGCCACGGGGAGATGCATAGGAAATAGGGGCCGAGAGAGAGACAGAGTGAGAGTGTCTGGATCCGAGAGAGATAACAAGACAAGAAAGAGAAAAGCAAATGTGCAGGAGGCTTCTCTCTTCACCAGATGAAAACGGGAACAAAAACCAGAATAAAGGAGGGCTCCGTGGCAGCACAAGCAGCAAAAACAAAGAATTGCACAGGGAGCGAGCTAGAGAATGAGAGAGCAATAGAGTGAGAGAGAAAGGGAGGGAGGGAGGTGGGAGGGAGTGAAAGGGGGAGCAGCCTTTCTGCTGCCAGCCCTCATGAAATCTACTACAGTTGAGCTGTGGGTGTATATGTAGATACTGTGTGTGTGTGTATGAACGTGTGTGACAGGAGGAGAGTGGAGTGTGTTTTCACAGACATGTGCTTCTCACCATCAGCTGACGCGTCTGTTAAAAAGTTTAACTCCACTTTTAGAAACTTCAACACTCTCATGTCTGGAATGAGAAACAATATACAAACAAATTTCCTCTATTTTGTTCATATCCATGATTTGTTCTTTCTTTGTACCCATTGATTTATGGGATTCATCAATGTTTTCTTATTTCCGCTCTTCTCGTGGTCCAGCACACTCTTGCCAAAATCATTTTTACACCAGAATTAGCACCTATATGGAGTTTTTAATAGGTATCTGCTTTATTATACTGTTTCATGTTCCCTTTTAGTTGGATAAGAGTCATGTTAAGTTATTGCTGATGAAAAGCCCAAATGTTCTCTGATTTTGCTGCTTCACAATAAAAGCTTTTATATTAAAAATAATGGGGGGCTTTTATTTTTGAAGAATTTATAGGAAATACAATGCTTATCCACTATTTTACAATTGCCCAGCTCTTCATCAGTAAATACACACCTTCAAACTGCTGCACACTCAGCTGTACTGGGCTGATGCACCGAGTCAAACCGAATCAAGCCAAGCAGCTCATGTGTATGAAAAATGAGCAAAAGAGTTTGAATTAATGACTGAGGCGACCAGCCTTCATTTCCTGTGCCAAAAAGGAGCAAAAATTAGTGTGTCATGTTTACTTCACTTGCATTCGGAGCTGGAGCCAATAAATACCAGGGACTATAATTTGAAGATGTTTATGGAGCCCCTAAACTGGTAATGATAATTATAATGTCATAAAAGGTTATCAGAGAAATAAAAATTAATAATACATTAATAAATTATACTGTTAAATATTTATGATACAAAAGTTTTACATTTCTTTAAATTTTTCCAGCAACCATTTGATCAAACAAATTAACACTGAATTGATTTTTAAGTTGTTTATTTTTTTTAACTTCTTCAGTCTGCTGTCTGTCTGCTGACATACCATTTACAGCATCACAGATGTTTTGCCATTTTTTATTTTCAGTACTGACACTCAGTCAAATCACAGGATTACTTTGTCTGACTTCATTTAACAATGTGTCCATTTAGCCACTACTGAAGTGCCTCTTCTTACGGCCTTTTTGGTAGCATCTCCACAATTCTGTTGTTTGTACACGGCACAACACCTGCCCTTATACAGTGGGGTGTTACCTATGCAAATAACACACAATTGGCCATGCTTTTCCCGTTGAAGATCAACTAGGATTCATCATTCATACCTGGAAAATTGAGAGAAAATAAAAGTGACAATTTAAGAGAATGGTGCTGCATGAGGCCCAGTGATATTTAAATATCAGACATGTTTTTGGACGTGAACAGGGGCAGCTCCATGTTCAATTACACATTTCAATTTGTGATTAGTACATAATAGAGAGGACATATCACTCCCCTGTGACACTATTTTGCAGCAGCACCATCGCTACACCCTTGGTTTAGTGCCGCCCAAGATGTTTGTGATTGGTTTAAAGAAGTGCAAACAAGGCAGGGTGTTTTTTCCTCTAGAGCAGAATATGTGTGGTGCCAAACCTTTCTGCTGAGCGCTGTGGGGAGAAGGCTGGCTATGTGAGACTAATCTGTATCTGATGGATGTGTGAATAGGCAACTGTTTGCAAAGAAGTTATAAACTTTAAAGGTAAAACCATGTGAGTGTCGTGTTTACAACTTGCTGTCAGTTATTGCAGGCCTAAATCAAAGTGGTCATGAAATGGAATACATGCACACGTAAAATCACTCATATTTGCAAAGATACACTGACAGACAAAAAACAAATTCATTAAAGATCCAGAACAATCATATTTGACTATGGTGAAAATAAAGCCATGGATTGTAACAATATGTTGGTATCTTAAAAATTAAATATTGATATCATGTTAAAACTACCACGAGGAACTTTGATATTTTGTTGATTTTTTTTGAGGCCCCTTTGGACAAAAGCAGATGTGTTTCCACTGTAAAAACCACAAAATATAAAATCAAAAATAAGATTATCTAAATAAAAATCTTCTCCTTCTTCATTTTAACTGGCCAAACACACTGTATATTTACCTGTGAAAATTGTTTTATCTGATTTCATGGAGAGTGAAAATCTGATAACGTAACAGTCCTGTGTGCAATGTGGTAATATTTGCTCCTATTATTAAATTATTATTAAGGAATATTAATATACTTTCAATGACTACTTAGAGCCACCACAACATGACGTACAATACTTACAAATAATCAGCATATTATTGCCCAAGAAAGGTTGTTGATGGCTAAAGTGTTAACAGTTGCATGAGCAGCAGATATGAAGCAGCATTATCACTCTTTTGGAGTTGTGTTGTGTTTCTGACCACCTGATGATTGTAAGTCCAATATTTTTTTGCCCTGTTTTTGATCTCTACCAACTCCTGAGGGAAATATCTGACTCTATAGCTGCTAAATGTTTCACTATGTTCACCAGCTGGTCGCTGCCTTTGCCTGTCTGCTGTATGCTGGGCAGCGATGTCAGCAGAGCTTTTCTCCAACAACAGCTGCCTGCTGCTAGAAACAAGGTTGATGAGTAAAGTTGTGGGATGTAAAGACAGGTCAAAATGCTGAGAGAAACTGATTTTTAAAAAGGAGATAAAATCCTCTGTGAGTTATTCAGAAATATCCTATGCATTACACATTTGATCCAATGTTAATATAAAACAGGAAGAATTTTCACCACTCTTTTTTTTTCTTCTTCCAATGTTTCTTTGAGTGGTATTTGAGATGCCATCACTCACTATCTGCACACAAATGTTCCGCCATGGGAAATTTAAGAATTGGATGTAATGACATGGTGTTGCACTCGAGGACAGACAGGAGAGGCTGAGAGTGGCAGTCTGAAGCCCTCTGGGATGTTCAGCTTCAAGTCACATCACTCTGACTGGAGACATGGCTCCACCCACCGCTGTGGCTCAAACACTTGCACATGGCATAAACAACACACAGTACATGAACTTTACATGTACAGTACATACTGCATGTACACATGAAACCAAACACCCACCATCACATACAGAGAGAAACATGCACATCTATACATAGCCTACACAAACACACAAAACACACGTGGACAGCAGGTCCGATATGTATAAACAATGGGTCGTTTCTTTATTTGTACTTACTTGTACTGTATTTTTGTACCTCCCTTGAGAAATATGTGTTTTGCTATCTGCGGTTGTCATGGTGAAGACATGACTGAGGAATCAGGTTTATATTATTATGTATTTTTAGTACCTCTGCATCTAAAATGTGATTGTAATGACCATTTTTTTTGGTTTGATTGAGTTAATATGCCATTTTCTGACCAAAAGTTGAACAAAGATCATACTGGGGCTGCAACTAATGATTATTTTCATTGTCAAGTAATCTGTTGATTATTTTCTCAATTAAGTGATTAGTTAGATTTGGTCTATAAAATGTCAAGGAAACTGTGAAAAATGGTGATCAGTGTTGTCGATGGTATTCAGTTTACTGTCATAGAGGAGGAATATATTTAGTGTAATAAATCAGAAAATGACTGTGATATGTCATCAGAGATCAAGAAAACACGCCAAGTTGAAATACTCACAATAACGTTACAGCTGTGGTGTCCTCCTTTCTACTCTGGCCTGTAGCTTGTGTTATTATTTGCCTGTTTCACATGAATTAGAGTTCAAATTAATGCTGAGTGTTTGCTGAATGAATCTGTGTGTGTTTATGAGTCGTAAGAAATCATTAATAACCTTTTACAAGGAGTAGATATTTATAACAGTTAAATTGAACAGTTTGTTAATAGAGTCTGGCAGGCAGTACGACAGGCAGTCACTGAACTCAAACTCCAGAGTATATTTTCGGAGCAGTGGACGTTTCTTCTTAAAAAAAATATTCAAACAGATTACTTGATTATCAGAATAGTTGGTGATTAATTTAATAATTGATTAATCGTTACAGCTCTAAATCGTACAAACAGTTATTGCTTCTAACTCTATTTATGTGTGAATTTTTTTGTGGATGTGCATGTTGGAGGTGAGGGGCTGCACACACACACACACACGATGGGAGCGCTTTGGTGGGTTTGCTTTGGGCAAGAGGGGGTGTTTGATATGTGTGAGTCATGAAGCTTTCCCTTGTTTTCGTGTTCGGTACCGTAGTGCTCCTCCCCTGCATTTAACCAGCATATTGTGACTGGCTCTGACTCATTCTTGTGAGCGCTCAACTGAAGGAACACCAGTAATTCACAACGCCGTCTTTAAATCAGCAGCATACTTATAGCTGCGCTGTTAAGATGCCTCCTTAATTCCCTCTTAGAACCATGAAAAGGGCAAAAATCCAAGAATGGTGAAGACGCAGTTTTGCCTGGAGCTCCTGCAAATTCACAGGTCAGAGTTCACATTAATGAACTTTAACCTGCAAATCCACATGATACAAGCATTGCTTTTTTGGTCACAGTCATCTTCTGTGACTCTGTTTTTTTCTTATCACCACATTTAAAACACTGTGCTAGAAAACTGCACGAAGCAGCATGAGCTCAGACGTAATGTACCATAAAACTAAGTGTGCATTTATGCAGCTTTAAAGGGATGGAAAACAGGGCTGAGTTATTTTCACTACGCCTAACATGTGCACTCGTGCATACCTACAAACTCACTTTTCCTCAAACTCAAAATCATACAGAGGAGCAAGCTGTTGGCGAGTTGTTTTGCCGAACCTGTTATGTGGGTGACAGCAACTCTTTCACACCCTGACATCTCCCTTATACTCCCCTGCTCTCCCTTTAGCACTCCCTCACACCCTTCTACCCACCATCATCTAGAGACTCCCGTATTCTCCCCTTTACTTTTTTTCTTTGTTGACCTCTCATCAAAAAAGGGCTGCCATTAATAGAAAAAGGGGACAGGCTTCACAGTACGGAACCCATCCCAGTCTGACCTATTTTAGCGTGCAGATGGAAAGGCAGATCAATAGCAAAGAAAGAGCTTGTCAAGATGAAAGGTCACATTACGACACTTCAAGTTGGGAGCTGTCACAGGGAGACATGAGGCTGCGTGTTAGGAGCGTGAAGAGTGTGTGAAGACTGACAAGTGTCTTCTTCTATCCTTCTTAAGATGTCATCATCTCCCTCCGAGCCTGCCTTCATATCATTGCTTTGAAAATATACTTAATACCTGTCAGATTATCAAGCCATTACCACACTACCGCCTCATTACGTGGTGACATAAAACCGACTCAATTATTTCAGGTATCAGGTATTCTGAACGAGCCTCAGTTCCTTCCCTCATGCTGTGGATATGTGCAACAAGTCTTACAGGAAATTAGTTTTTCATTGATTTCTGTGAGGCAGTATGAGAAGTGCTCATCGGAGATAAGGAGAG
>JAJHUR010107306.1:0-10233 GCA_027495735.1 Lutjanus campechanus
GTCGGACTTACGGGTTGCTCCCGCCGCTGCCATGTTCGCTTCGTAAACACAGTTGTGCGCGTGATGTCATCAACTATGAACTGCGCATGCGGGTCAGTTCAGGAGCGTGAGCTGTTCACACATCAGTCCGTAGACAGGCCACATTTTAAAATGTAATGTGAACAGCCAAACAAAAAATCGGATTTGAGCAATAAATCGGAACTGGGCATTAAGGCCTGCAGTGTGAACGTAGCCATAGATACTGTGATAGCATCATTTATATAAAGAATATTTCCTCATTGAAAAAGAGCAAAGAATGACTTAAGGCTTTTCTTGATGGAAAAGATGTTTTCGTTCTTCTCTTGATCGATTTCAGCAAGAGTTTTATTTACCAACTGGCTTTGCTGGTAATGACCTAACATGCCAGATGGTTTGTCACACAAAACTTGTGATCTCACTGATCGTGACCGTGATCTGCTTCGCAAGGTAACTTTCCTACTGTGTCAGATGGTTTGTTGATCTGATTGATTTAAGTTTAACCTGTGTTAGACATGATAGACAGATGGTTCATCCAATCACCTGACAAATGTTTTTTGTTTGTTTTTTTGGGAAAATGCATACCCCTGTCCAAACTATTTCTAAGGACAACTTCCCACATGGTTCTGTGTAACCAACCATCTGTTGTGTCAGGTTGGGGTGAATAGGATACTTAAAGATAATGCCCACCCCAGCTACAACCTGTTCACCCTGCTGTTGTCTGACAAGAGATACAGGAGTATCCACTATCTTACCACAAGACTACAGAACAATTCCTCCTCTTAGGTTGTGAGACTACCTCATTCCTCCTCAGCACTCCACAACAAAAATAATTTATTCTGATGACTTATTATTTAATTATCCATTTATATATTTTTTGTTTAGTATGCAGCATAAAGAGACTATAATGGTATTTCATTGTACAAATCTGTGTTGTATTATGATAAATAAGTGAACTTGTATCTTGATCACCATCCACACACCAGCTGCTGTTATACATCTATTATGAAGCTGCTGTAACAGCTATCGTATTTTATCATATGAGATTTCATGAGGGAAGGAGTTGCTCTGTAGCCTGGTGGTAAGACAGCAGATACTTCTGTATCTCTTGTCAGACAGCAACAGAAATCTCAATCAGCATCCACACACCACAGTTTCCTTTGGACTTTTCCAAAGAAATACACATTTATATTGTATACATTTATAGATATATATTTATATTAATCTATGATGGCGCTATTCTTTACATGTTTGCACAGTCACTGAGTTCATGTGAATAATTACATTAGTCTCATATGAACAGTTTGTGTTGGAAATGGTCAAACCTGTGAGTAACATCAACACCACTGTGACCACATTTCATCAACCTCAGTGCTACTGTTTCAGCCTGACATGTATGAGTCATAACTGAGTATTTTCAGCTCCTCTGCTGTTTCCTCTGACTGAGTGCTAAGTCTGCCCTCTGATCCAGTCTTTCCCATGGTTTCCAGATTCCGTTTAGCCCTCCATACTTCCCCTACTTTCACCAAATTGTGGTTTTAGTGAGAGCTGCTTTTCCTCTCACCCTGGTTCCTGGTTTGGCTTAACAGCAGGTCCATTTTTATACACTGCTGAAAGAGAGAGGCGGAGGGAGAATGAATGTGAAGGGCAGAGGAGGGATGAAGGACAGGGATGTGGAAAAGGAGTAGAAGTCTTATGATCTGTATATGTGGGAATATAAGTATCTGCGTGTGAGAATCTATATGAGCAGCATGCTTTTCCCACAGTTTGTCCTAAATTATACACTCACACAAGGAATGCATTTTATAATTAAAGCCTTATATATATATTTATGTATGAATGTATACTCAATCAGAACAAGTTCCTACGACACGCTGTCTGACCACATGGCTATACCAAAAGGCGGGGTGAAGGTGTCTCTCACGGAAAACATTCATAGTTTTGTAAACTTGAAAATATGACTGAAAATGTTTGGTCAGGAATTTTAAAAAAAGAAGAGCCAGACGTGGTGATGGTACAACAATGGCACTACCTGCACCTTTACAAATGCATACAAATGCGCTCACTCACAGGGCTGGGAGGGTTATTTTAAAAATGTATTTTGATACGGTTACGAATTACCAAATAAAGTAAGCTAATCCATAGCTGATTACGTTTTGTTACTTTTGGATAACCTCAGTATAAATATGATGAGAATATGGTGAAAATGTTTAGCCTAATATAATATTTTACGTCCAGCTATTTCTTCCTTTGTCATGAGCAATTTATTTATTGATAGATTGATTTAAAAACAAAACAACGTGAAATTGAAAACATTTTTTCACTAGAGGCCGTGATAATGAGTTGGCAATTATAAAGTAAACTATGTGTAAAACTAGTGTTGTAATGTGTGTGCACTGCACACACACATTGTATAACATTCCTTATATTAAAATGTATTTTAAAATTGTAATCCTGCTAATAATCCCCATTTCTGCTAAATGTATCTGTAATCTGATTATATCTTTTTGGAATACAGTTACCTTTTTTGTATCCTGAGTATGTAATCCTGTAACAGGGTTGCCACTGTGGCAGCTAGATTTGATTTGTAAAAGCAGTCAGTTTGTGGCAACTTTTCTGTGTGATAAACCAAATAGGTGGGTGTTTGATATTGTCAAGTGTTGTGAGGGATTGCTGCACCCGTTTGATCCACAAGATCCACTCCATTTTTTGGATGTGATTTTCTAACTTTCATATTCACATAACAACCGTATATTAGTATGACTTATAAGTTATAACTAGTCATATCAAGAAGCAATGGAAGATGGATTAACACCTCAAACAGTGTCAGCCAAGACACTGATGCTTCCCAATCCTACAATTTTGCCAGCAAAGAAATGCACTTGCCAGATATAATTTGACCATGTAGCCTGTACTGTACAAACAATGTTCCACCATGACGCAGATGTACTGGATGTGTCAGTGCTGGACTGAACAGCAAATTAGACAGAACTTGAAGTTATGAGTGGTCAGTGTTAAGCACTTCATCTCACAACTACATGATGTTGTCATTTTATCACTGAATGAAGGAGTAATGAATGATTTCAAGATGGTCAAAATCTTAATACAATAATACATTGTGTATTTGCAACCAAATATAGTACACATACTGATATAAATTACTGGATTTTACGATCTCTATCTCTTTATCTTCTCTTCATCTCCATTACGAGGGCTGTGTTGCACATCACTACACCCTTTGACATGATTTTGTGTTGATTGCAGCACTATACAGTCTTGCATCCATTCCTCAATGATAAATGAAACACACACAATTGTAATACTGTAATACTGAATACTGAAAAGAAAACATGAAGATGGCATCTCTGGATGTATAACTACGTCTGACTACTACTGTGAGCAGGCCTTGTGTCATGTTTTCATTAATAAGCGATTTAGAGAATCTTAAAATTGATCCTGAACTTAACTGGCAGCTGATGCAGTGAGGCTACAATAGGAGTGATGTGACATCTAAGTCCTAGAGAATAGTGTTGCTGCTGTATTTTGTATAAGCTGAAAATGTGTCATGGCAGCTTGATTAAGGTAAATGAAAAGGGTACTGCAAAAGTCCATATGGTGATATGTTCTGAATCAGAAGCTGCATTATTTCAGCGTTGTATTTTGGGCTAAATCTGGTCGGTCTGTCATGGCCTTTATTTTAGCCCACAATTAGACTTGAAATTTGGGTCTTGTTTGATCTGTCTGAATTGGCCCAAATGTAGCTCAAACATAGAGGAAATTTAGACCTTGTTTAGTCCATCTGATTTGGTTCAAATATAGCCCAAAAATGTTGAAATAAATGGACTGCATTTATATACATTTATTCATTCACACATTCATGCACTAATGGCAGGGCCTCTGCTCTGAAGCTAGCCATTCACACACCGATGGCCAGGCCTTAGGGGGCAATTTGGGTTTCAGTATTGTGCCCAAGGATACTTCGACAAACAGACTTGAGGGAGCCAGGGATCGAACCGCTAATGTTCAGATTAATGGACAACCCCCAGTCTGCCACTGAGCCACCAGCCCAAAAATAGACGTTTAAATTTGGGCCTTGGTTAGTCCAACAACAACTTTTCACCTTTCACTTTCAACTAAGACTGGATGTTGTTGGACAACCTTAAACAGTTGTCATTTCAACGTCATGAAAAAGACGTCTCCTCATCTTTCATTTTCAGTGAAAATCCAGCGTGTCTCAAACTAATAGCAAAGCCGTTTTTTCTTTCTTTTTCCGGCCAAGAGTTTGCAATGTTTCTGAGTTGAAAAGAAAACAAAAAAAACAAAACAGGAATGAACCAGTTTGTTCAAACTTCTCAACTGAAGGTCTAATATAACCAAGTTTGGTTTGAAATAGGAAGCAGGTGGGCCTGCACTGAAAAATGAGAAACTTGGTTTCGTCAGAATTTAGTTGAAGAAAGTGAAGTGACAGCCAGTCCTTTATAGCATCTAAACAGTCATGGAGAGTGATTAGGGTGCCATAAAGACTGGTTTTACTGAAAGAGTGTGAATGGTAATTCTAAAACTAATGTAAAGTTTACGTTCAAGTTGTCATTGTTCGACTGGCATGTAAAACACGTAAAAGTCAAAGTGGTACTTGTGACAACAGCAGAGAACACTCTGTTTTGTTTGCCGTGTTTACCTGAGATGACTCACCTGAGATAGCCTCAATGGAGTCGTCGTCCTTTTGTCAGTCGGCTGACATGGAATGTTATTGTTTCAAGATCCCCTCACCTGACACGCTGTGCAGGTATTTGGCCTGGCAATCCTCCTCTGCGTCTGGTTCACATCTGGTCACCAACACTGTCATTACGTAACATGAGACAAACATTTCAGCCATTTAGTGAGCTGTCTTAATCCCAGCCACTTCACATTTAGACTTGCAAGACAAAGGACTTTCATGAGCTGATCACATTGTCAGACATGTCTGGCTTTTCTACCCAGCAGGAGGCGAGGAGTCAGGTGGGTCAGACCACAAACTGGATTGCCCAGTAAGCATCATGGATTACAGATGAAATGGACCACAGACAGAACAATGATGGTAATGCTGAAGTCTTTTACTGCCTTTTTACATTGCATGCAGCACGTATGCAGAACAATTGCTGTATGTCTGCTGTGCAGCATCTGCAGCAGCCAGAATACATTAATTAGGATGCATGTAGTGGATTGCATGTATCTAGATCAGATGTGAATGCAGCACTTTGTGGCTGCAGCAGATTTGCAGCATGCAGCAAATATACAATAGAATACAGTTCTATTTTTGCTGCCTGCTACAAGTTTGCTGCAGCAGACAAAATAGTGTTTAAACACAAATAAAATTACTTTAAAATGATGTCCTACACATGACCTGATTTTTTTTATTATATGCGTGGTTCCTGTATTTGTCCTGGCCAAGAATAAACATGAATATGTCCCTGTCCTGTTTTATTTTGCAGAGGCGCTGGTTGAATTTGAAAATGAATAACTGCTGTACACTCAGCAGTATATCATTCACCTGTTTTTTGGCCAAGACTTTGGGATTCCCTCTTCAGGGTGTCCCTGGTTTGCTCTGCTTATCAGCCACACACAAACACCTTAGCAACCAAGCACTACTCACTGCTCATCCAGTTTGTTGTCATCCCGTGGTTTAGTTAATTCAATTGAGAAATGGACAAGGAAAGAGTGATAGTCGAGGTGGGGAACTATAAAGAGATCTATGAACTGCAGAACTACCTTCACTTCTCTTCTATGATGAGTTGCTTCTGTCGGTTCTGAGTCTGTGTAAAATGACGTGCATATCGCTGCCATGCTGGGATGGGGATGGAAAGTGTACTACAGTATTTTACTTAAGAAACAATTGTGTTACTTTAAAGAAATTGAAATTTCACTCAAGTAAAAGTATAATTTCTGCCTCTACAGTAAGTCTACAGGGTGGGTCTTATATGATGTTGCATTCAGTTGCCTCATGGAAGAGCTGGAGGTTCCCTTTTTCATGACATGTTGGGATTCCTCGTGCAATCATTGTGTGACCAGTAACAAGAAATTCTGAAAGAGCCTATAGTTCATCCCTGAGGTGACTGAATGCAACATAAAACAGATTCAGCCTTGACCTTCCAGAAGGTACGTGCTGAGCCTTGAAGTTGGCCATGCATGGTTTCTGTGAGGTAACTCATTGGTTTCTACTCATGGTTTCTCCTTGGGCAACTATAGGAGCAATACATCCTCTCTCCCAGCTTCTTGGCTTTCTCTTTGATGGCATTTTGAGATTTTTGTAGTGACCTTAGAGAGTAGCTCCTTTCCTCACAACAACTGCTTATTGCAAACAACACGTCTTCTTAGCATCAGATTTTTCAGTGTTGTGTCTGGTGAACTTGACAACATTCTGTGAGGAACTGCTGCATCCTGCATCTATCATTTCTGGAGCTGCCTCGGTGCAATGTCTTCCAACCATTTTTGTGATGCAAAGTCATGGTGCTGTCTCTGGAAGACCTCATCTTGACAAGCATTCATGTCTTGTATAAACTTGGATTTTGTTGTGGGCTGAAATCAGTGCAGGTGTTTACCAGACTGTCCTTGACACTCTGCTTGGCAGGCCCTTGCTTCAGTGACATGGCGATGTCTGCCACACATTTAAAGGAACCTGCAACAGACCGACAGCACTTAGAATGCACACAAATGGCCCAACTTATCAATAACACAATGCATATAGCTAATAGCTGTTTCCAGACCTGGTAGTTGGTCACAAGGCCTGAGGTGAGACTTATTTCTTACATATGTTACTCCCACATGACTCTATTGGTGTCTAATGTGCAATATACTGTGTTTATTTGGTTAAAACTGTATGTCATGTATGTCTTGGGATCATTTTAGCAACTCTAGCTTTCGCTATGGAGCTGGTATTAATTAAATCTGCATTGGCGCCAAAAGCTGTGGCAGTGGTTGAATTGTTTGAACCCACCCTGTAGACTTCCAGTAGCTAGTTGACCACATTGTCCACCCAGGTTCTGGTCCTTGAAGGTCCTAGGTATCATTTCTGGATCACAACCTCTTATAACATTCCATGTCTGATTTCCAAAAACAGAAGGCTTTTCCTCCTGGGTATGCAGCAGAGGGTTAAGCTCTTTCCAGACACATTAACAGTGATTTATAAAACTCTTTACTATCTCATTTCATCCCATTCAGTCCAGAGTTGTCTTGTTGAGACTGTGTTGGCAACTACAGAGTCACAAATTCTTGTTGTGACATGGCCAAGAGACATGACAGACTACATGCTGGCGACACATTAATGCAGAGAAAATCCAAGGGCTAAAATGCATCTGTTGTTCTGTTGACGTGCTGCAATAAAAGTATTAAATCTAATCAGTGAGTGCTGATGATTGCATGTGCACATTTAGACTAAATGTTGGTCCAATCCTAGCTTGCCATCTTTCACAATGTGTGTGATGTCAGTGGGATGGAGGTTCTAGACAGCAACTACTGGGAACAAGAATTTACACAGAAATAACAGTGGTTTGTGTGATACTGGTTGTCTTTTGTTTGGAAAAGTCTAAAAAAGAAAGATGGTGACCTTTTCCTCTGTTTCACAGCTTCACCTCACAGCACCAGCTACATCACTCCCCTTCACAGCGCCTCGTGTAAACATGCTACTAGCCGAAGGTATTTAGATAAAGAGGTTCTTCGAGTTAGACTACGGTGTCGTGATTGAAGAACCCACGGTAGAAATAAAACATCATGCACCTGTTAACACATGTTGACTCCCCGCACAGTGGGACGGAGAGAGGAGGAAAGAATAACACACGTGGGGAGAGAAAAGAGGAGGTGAAGTCAGAGTTTGAGGGCCCAGAGGGAGAGGCACCTGGAATAAAATAACACTGAAGTAACTGGAATTAAAAGGAGAGACAACACAACAGAACACTGAGCCCCAGGAGGTGAGTTTTCTGATGTAACCTGAGGGGCAAACACATACACACCATATGCCCCCAGGAGTGATGGATTATAGGTAATGGGATTATGTATTGATTATACAAAAAACAAGGTAACTGTAATCCATTACAGCTACAAAAAAGGATTACAATGAATACATATTAACGTAAAGTATAATATGGAGAAATGGATGGAAATCAAAGTTTTTCAACATTTTTTGTCTTTAAATCAGAAATAAGGAACAACATCACAGTACAATGACAGTTCTGCCTTCAGGTGTGAAAATAGTGTCATCATTCAAGAACTCAACATCTAATCTTACCGCTAACATTACCGCTACCGCTAACAACTGATAATGCTGGCTGCACAGACCAACCTCTAATGTTAGCTACACGTAGGATTGTCACCTTCAGTGTGGAAAAATAAAGGACACCATACAAAGCGACCCCAGGCCTGGGGACCATATCAAGTCTGGGGAGCCTCTCTCATGAGATTTTGATCGTCAAATATTTCATTTCTTGCATTCTAGTGATTTTTTATGCACCTATTTGAGCTTTTTATGCATCAGTTTCCTCTGCTACTCTGAATGTGAATGTAAAAGTAATAGAGAGTCGACAAGAGTGAAGCACAGTTGCAACTGTTGCAAGTTTTCAACATCAGATCATAGACATTGGGCATAATGTCTGGTCTCTCTCTACTCTGAGCCTCTGCCTTTGCAGTCACACAGTCCACTGTGGGTGACAGAAAATACTCTATACTATGGCAAACTGCACAATGTGCTTTGTACTCAATCTCACTGACAGAACCGATCTACTCATGGTCTGTCTGCCATTTTGATTTGTATTTGGACAGCTTCTCCCTTTTTGGGAGCTGCTGGACTTGAGCTAAACCTATCTGTTGCACATCAGAGTCTCTGTAACCAGGGAAACTATGATGTTGAGTGACAGACATGTCCTTTAATTCTTCTCCACTATGTCCAAAGAGTCTCTTTTGTTTTTCATTATTTCTCAGGTCATTCAAAGTGTGTGGAAAATGTAGTGCTATGCATTAGAGTAGGGTGTGTATGAAAATGAATGAAAATTGCGTCCATTATTGATTCAGTAAGGGACAGTTCTACATTATACAGGACATGTGGCAACCACAGCTACACGGATCAACCACTAATGTTAGCGACACAAAACAACCACTAATGTTAGCTACACAGACCAGCTGCTATTATTAGCTACCCAGAAATCCAGTTATGGCTAGCTAACCTGTCAATATTACTACTGCTACTGGAATAGCAAACTTGAAGTACATATAAATGTACACAATCACTGCTGTTAATCTAAATATACATTTATGCATAAGACATGAAGGAATATTTGGACAAATGATTAATAAACCTACAAGCATAAAACATATTAAGGCTAAATAATTTGAACACGTGTGGAATTATAATCCAAACGTAACAGAAAGTAATCAAGTTATATTACTTTAACATTGTGATACTTGGATTAAGTTACTGGTTACACTTTTTAACAGATAAACAGTAACTGTATCAGAATCATTTTTCAAGTAACCCTCTCAACCCCGCTGACATGTGTGCATAGAGCTGGATTTGCTTGATATAAAAGAGGATGATGGGAGAGAAAAATGAAAGACAAAAGAAGAAGAGAAGGCTGGAGTCTCTTGACAGTTTGACAACTGATAATATTACTTTGGTATATGAACCCAGACATATTTGTACAGATTTATTTCTGTGTGGGGCTGTATAGTATTTTGTTTTGTTACACAGGGACTATTCATTGGGGTCTATGCAAGAAAACACAAGAACCACAAGGGTCCAGTTCAAAGGGAATTTGGTTTGGCTGCTGGTTAGACGGCATCTGGTGGATAGATGGAGGCCACAGTCATAAACATGAGAACAGACTGTGGGATGATCACAGTTTGTGTGACAACACTGTGATGTTGAAACCCACAGATAAAGCTTCTGTGACAGTGTTTCACCAGCATCTGTGCAAGAAAATCATAATTTGGACAAACAGATGGACTCCTGGAAGAAGTTCAACTTTTTTTTTTTCTCATCGAAGATGATTGTATTTGCAAATCCTGTAATTTTTTGGAAGTAGAATAGAATAGAATAGAATAGAAATACTTTATTAATCCCCAAGGGGAAATTCATTTGTCTGTAGTAGTCTCATCTATTAGTATAAGAATTATAGAGTCTGATGGCAGTTGGTATGAAAGATCTTCTGTATCTCTCTGTCCTACAACGAAGAGAGAGGAGCCTTCCACCTG
>JAJHUR010107306.1:10736-32020 GCA_027495735.1 Lutjanus campechanus
CACTGAAGGATTTTATCAAATCCCTATATTCAGATTCCTGTCCATTCCTTATACAAGCTACAATAGCAGTGTCATCTGAGTATTTCTGGATGTGGCAGGACTCAGAGTTATATTTAAAGTCTGCTGTATACAATGTGAACAGGAATGGAGCCAGGACAGTCCCTTGTGGAGCCCCTGTGCTGCTCATTAATGTCCCAGAAAAACAGTTCCCCAACCTGACAAACTGTGGCCTTTCTGTCAGGTAATCTGTGATCCAGGAGACAAAGGAAGAAACCACTCCCATCTCTATGAGCTTGTTTTTTAGTATGTTGGGTTGGATGGTATTAAATGCGCTTGAAAAGTCAAAAAACATAATTCTTACATGAGCGCCAGATTCTTCCAAATGAGAGAGGGAACGGTGGAGCAAGTAGAGTACTGCATCATTCACTCCAATGTGTTCTTTGTAGGCAAACTGCAGGGGATCGAGTTTGTCTTTGACCTCAGGCCTCAGAAGACATAGAATCAGCCGCTCCAGTGTTTTCATGATGTGTGAAGTAAGGGCCACCGGTCTATAGTCATTTAGTTCAGCTGAACATTTTCTTTTTGGTACCGGGACAATACAAGATGTTTTCCACATAGCCGTATAACACTAAAGTATAAGTATAAGTATAACACTAAATCACTGGTGTCAGGGCTGTAAAATGGTTAAAATGTAAATATGTTTTGTAGCAGGTGATTTTTTCTTTAAAGCTCTCTATTATTCTCAGTAAACCAAGAAGCCGTTGGTGAAGCTGCAGTAATCCAGCCATACTTCATTATTTCTGACATGTACAAACTGCAGACAAGAAGTGCATTCAAGGTTATTCTGAACGTGTGTGTTTGGTTTGTGTGTGTGTGTGTGTGTGTGTGTGTGTGTGTGTGTGTGTGTGTGTGTGTGTGTGTTACAGGTAAGATGTCAAGTGATAAGCTTAACAGTCATGTCCAAACAAGCTTAACCTTTAACACCAACTGCAGAGGTGCAATTGTGCAATGAACTGAAGCCAATATAGATGTTTACTGGTCACAGCAGGAGAATGTGGCGACCACTGACTGTATCATGACTCCCTCAAAGTGCACATCAAAGAAGTGTTTCCCAAAGATGGTTTCTGTCATTGTGCCATTCTGTCATTTAGGTAGTTGTTATCACACAGTTTGTTCAAGGGTTCCTTTATCTCATCGGCTTGGTTTCAGTTAGCCATTTGATGCTATATATAGGGGGTTTTCATGTCATGATTGACAGCTGAGTCCTGCTCATCACTGGGTCGGCCCTGCTGTGTGTTTTGGAACCTCAATGCTGTGGTTCCAGTCCCGATCACTACTGCACTCTGGTTCCAAATGATGTGAGCAGACATGACGTGACCGGCACAAGATGGCAGATGATGTAAGATGGAGAGATGGGAAGTAACTAAGTACAAATACTTCCTTACTCTGCTTACGTAGATTTTTCAGGTATCTGCATTTTACTTGAGTGTTTCTTTTTCAACAACTTTTTACTTTTACTCCCTACATTTCAACACAAATATCTGTATTTTCTGTTCCTTACATTTTCAAAACAGCCTTGCTGCTTTAGTTTTAATGCAAGAGGAAAACAGCATTATAAGTTATAACAAGACAAAAAATATGTAAAAGATGTAACAAGACAAAAACGATATAAAGGACGTAACAAGAACAATGTAGAAGACTTAAAAGGATACTCCACTTTACAGAGAAACAGGGTAGCAGCCTCATCCAGTACAATGGCAGTGAATGGTGACCACGGATAAAACGTTAAAAATAGCACACAAAACAAACACAAAATGTCTCCATCCTGCTTGTGTGGTGTAATCCAAGTGTCCGCAAGCCGTGACATTAAAAATTAACCGCAAAAGACACCATTTACGCCATGTTTTTAGCAGAAATGTCAACTGTAGCATGTAGCCGGTAAGATGTCGATCTCGCGAGACTTCGTATATATTTTAATGGCTGCACGTGCGGAAGTGTGTGGCTAAAAACATGGCATAAATGGCCAATTTGTGAACTGAAGATCTTCACTTATCATCTCATCGGCATAGTGGTGAGTACATACTGAGTGGGTTATCATGTAAAGTGGAGTATCACTTTAACTAGACAAAAGTGATGTAAAAGACGTAACAAGAAAAGAGCAAAAGACAAAAGACAAGACAAAAACAACATAAAAGGTGTAACACGACAAATATGATGTAATGAGATGTAACAAAATGAAAATGACGTAAAAGACATAACTAGAGGAAAAATCATGTAACAATATATAACAAGAGCAAAATGACAGAAAAGATGTAACAAGACAAAAACTGTAAAAGACTTAAGATAAGATAAATATGATGCAACATGACTGTCATGTCTCTGTTTGTGTCCTGTCCCTTCCCCCGTCATGTGCGCACCTGCCCCTGATTGTGTCTTCCCACACGTGTCTCCAATCACTCCCCATTACCTCTTGTATTTTACCTCTTGTCTCACTCTCTCGTCGCCAGTTCGTTGAATTTCATTGTCACGTTCCAGCATTTTTCCTATCTTGTTCTCTAGTGTTATATGATCCTGTTTGTTTATCGACCTTGCCTTTCGCCTCACGTTTTTGGATACCTCTGCCTCGTCTGACTGCCTTCCTGTGTAACGAACCCGGTCTGTTATTAAACTACGTTTTTTTGGGAAACCCTCGTTTTGAGTCTTGCATTTGGGTCCTTTCTCTGGTTTTGTTCTTGACAATGACAAAAATTTCATAAAACACAGATGAAAATAATGGTCATAACAAGAAGAACTGTGGGTTCAAAAGTGATCACTTTAGTCTATTATCTGGTGGTACTAATAATTACTAAGGCAGAAGAATCCCATTTAAACATTAGTAAACATCACGGACATTTAAACTGTGTAGCAGTTTGACCTTGACCACAGTGGCAAGGATGAAATGCCAAGTTTATTGCCTGTGATCTGTCAGTGTCTGACTGAGCAGCCTCATGGCTGATTTTGGACAGATTCTTTAGGAACTTTTGTCCGTCTCTCTGCAGTGGAGGACGCAATTTACCGCACTCAACTGTTGGAGGTAAATCCATCATATGCTGTCATCTCTGCCAGTTTTTCACCCAGAAGTGTTTTGAATAAAGCGTTTTGAAGCTTCGGGCTTCACCTGGAATTTCATCTGATATTCCAGATGTTGCAGAAAACCTCATTTCAGCGCATTTTATCCCTCACTAGAGCGCAGAGCTCACTCAGCATCCTGATTGTTCAGTCTTTTGAAGTATCTCCACACAGAGCTGGTGACAGAGACTGTATTCTGTTCTGTCTAATTTAGACAGTAGACCAAAAAGTTACTGTACTAACTGCATTAACAGTCAGAGGTGTTTGAATTCATGGCACTCTGTGCCTGTTAACTAGTTAATTAAAGCGCTCGGTGTGCTCGGCCAGTAACACACGACATGCACACTACACCTCATCATGTCAATTAAATATGAAGAATAATATAATATGCTATGACCTTATTAAAACACTTATGTATAAGTCTATGTAAATTTTACAATTGCTTTTTCATGCTTTGTCTCAGGATTGGGAGACAGTTGCACCCTCATCTTGAACTTTGGGGGGCATAAAACCCAATGCCCTCCGTAGATGGCGCCTATGATCATATGAGTACTCTAGTGTTCTTGAGTTGGAAGGTAACCAATTGAAATGTCACTCTGTGCCGTTCCACTATCTCGGTACGTCATTAAGATTAATCCCAAATGGAGCCTTGTAACTCCTTCAGGCTGCAGAAGTGGCTTTCTGACAGGATTATTCACTTTCATACAATATCCATCATTCATCCACATGAGAGCAGAGTGCTGTTGATCAGCCAGAGCTGCTTTACAAACCTCTCTGTTGATTATGGATTACAGAAACGGTCACACTGCCAAAACACACAACACCTGTAATTCCTTTAAGCAGCAGGGTGAGTGATGGCTTCTTGCCCTGTCATATATACACTATCTGAAGTGAACTGTAGACCTCTAGACTACTTTAGACCTCCTCAAAGACTTTTTATTAAACAAAATGAAAAAACAGACATGAACAAAGTGGAAGAATGTGACCATTAAATCATGTGAATAACCTCTCGGCGTAGAGTTCAGCTCAATTCAAAGGTTTAACTCAGAGTGCTGATGTTCCCACAGGGAAGTGATTCTCTATCTCTGTCCACAGGGTCACACAGATGTGACACCTTCAGTTTTCAGTGCTCACTGTGAGGACTCTTAACTGTGCCTGTTATTGATTCAGTTCTGTACTCGGGTGTTTGCCATGTGATTTCATCGGAAACCATAAAACGGCGTGTCAGTGAGCTGCTCACCTCTGGGAGACAAAGACATGTTAGAGTCGGTTGTAAAAGTTAATCCCTTCTTAATCCCTTCATGTTTATCTATCATTTTTGGTGTGTCACTAGCTCCTGAGACAATGAACTCACGCACGGATGTGGTGCTTTTATGACTGTGTGCCAATTGTATGAAAGCTGGCTGTTGCTTGTAAAAACTTGGCAAAGAATCCAGTGATTCTGTAGAATCCTTTTAACTCAGCAGGTGTCCGGATACTAGTTTAGAAATTATTTGACAAAATATTTGGTTTTAGCTGTTTTTCTTACCCACATTTTATTGGGTGTTTCTGCTGTAACTTTCCCAGGGGACCAAGAACTTTTTGAGGAACACAGAAACTTCACTTGCTTTTCAAACAGAGGACTTTTTTTTTGTTCCTCTGGGGCGCTCTGGTGGCAGGCAGGGCTCCCCAAAATTGTCAATAATAGATTAACCTGACATGCCAGATGGTTTGTTACACAGAACCATCTGGGAAGTCATCCTTAGGAACTGTTTGGAAAAGAGCAGGTACTTTCAAAAAACTATCTATCACTAATCTATCACATGTAACACGGGCTAACTTCAACCGATTGCTCTTCTTTCAATGGAGAAATACTCTCCAGTTCTGATATGACCGATGCTATCACAGTATCTATGCTAACCTCTTCAGGAGCCGCCATTGTTTGTTCAAGATGAGTCGCTTCCAAGGAAACTTCTCACACTGATTGGCTGCACCACTTTTGGATCTGACACAAACAGATAACCTGAAGCCTAGATACTAGATGATGTTAGATCTCCCCCCCCCCAGTACTGAGAGGACTTTGTCTTAATTTTTAAATATTTTTAGGTTTGAAGATGATCAAATTAGAATCACTGTAAATTACACCAATCAATCGAAACATCTGTTCTGACCCCAGAGTTTGGGCTAGCAGAAGAGTGGTGTCACAAAAGTTAAAAGTAACCCGGGGAAAAAAGGAAGAATCTGATTACATCTTTTAAGTTCTCCAAGTCTGTTCATGTGTCTCACGTAGGGTCAGGGTACTAACCGACTGGAGCTTTAAAGACCTTTAACACACAGTAAAGCCACTCTGTGGGCTTTAAAGGCCCTGCAGAGATGACTGTATGCCAAATAAATGAAAGCAGACAAAGGATTATAACACATTGACCATCATATTGACCATATGAGCACTGCTACCACCAGTGTCTGTAATTTATGTCCTTAAATTCATGCATGTGTGTTTCTCAGACAGTGACTCACAGTGTGCACGGGCTTTTATTGTAGTCAGGTTTGCATGATAACCAGCCTAAAGCTGTTATTATCTTACACAGTCGACTGTGCCTGCATGGACACAGTGCACTTAATGTCATCCTCTCTGATTTCTGACATTAAACATATTCCAGTGGGGCTTTTGTGGTGGATTTTATTTGCTATTTCTAGTTTCAGAAACACACACAGCATAATGAGCGGCCTTGAGGAAATGACTAAAAGATTCTTTCTGTCTGTGCCACATGTGGGGTCCCCCCTCCCCACCCCCCTCCTCTTTCTAGGACCGTGTGTTGAGTCTATTTTTGTCTTTTCGTAGATGTCATTATGTGGTGCAGCCGCTCTATTTTTATTTTCTCTTTTCCACCAAAGCCCTTTTTTTCTGCCCCTCTCTCGCGGGGAGGCCTCTGAAGGCTGGTCCTACCCTCTTATTTGAAAAAAGGGGAATCATCTGTAAATTGCATGCTGGCTTGTGCCTAATCATAACAACTCAATGTAACTACATTGACTCTCTCCCTCCTCCGTGATGTGGTTCATGAGTGGTAACAGATCACAAATACCCTCACCCCGAAACCCCAGCGTACACATGCTTCTAATTCTCTCCTGACAGGAGGGGTGGGGGTGGGGGTCACAAAGACACACAGAGAGATAAAGATAAGATGGAAAAACAGACAGATGGCTGCCATGTTTCTACAGTAGCCCAGAATGGACAAACCATACTCTTGCTCTGGATACAGCCTTTCATGCTTGCACCAGTTTTGCCGTCACTGTGGGTTCTCCTGCTTAGAGATGAGCTGTTTGCAATCTGCACGCTTGCAGCTAGATGCTACTAAAGCCTACACACTGGTCCTTTAAGGTTTCAGTTAAATGTTAAAGAGCAACTCCATTTGTGATCTTTTCTTGGTTTTTCAAATGGAAATGTCCAGTCAGCAGTTACAACAGAAAGCACTGACAGAGATTAGAACGCTGATGGGGTTTAAATGTAGCAACATCATCATGTAGAAACCTGCGTCAGGTCAGATGGGTTAGTGTTTTTAGAGAAGTTTAGGAAAATAGCATTTTGATGATAAAACTTTGACCAAAATTGGAATACTTGGATTTGAATACTGAAGGAACACTACTTAACCTGACAGGCCGGATGGTTTGTTACACAAAACTATCAGGGAAGTTGTCCTTAAAACTGTTTGGGAAAGGGCAGGCACTTTCAAAAAAACACTTTTCAGGTGATTGGATGAACCATCTGTCTAACACGTCTAGCACGGGCTACCTTCAATCAGTCAGATCAAACTCTTGCAGAAGCCAGTCGGGAGAAGACTGAAAACATCTTTTCCATGAAGAAAAGTCTTCAGTTGCTCTTCTTGCAATGAAGAAATACTCTCCAGTTCTGACATAACCGATGCTATAACTGTGTCTATGCTAACCTCTTCGAGGGCTGCCATTGTTTGATCAAGACGAGTCGCTTCCATGGATGTTTCTCGCTGTCGTTACACCTAAAACATACCCGCAATTTCCACCAGGCGATTTGCGGCCATTCTAGACAATGCTTGTGATTCCACCAGAAGTGCCGCAGCGTGTCTCAGAAGCGTCTCTCCACTCTGCTCTGCTTCAAATCTGTGCGGAGTGTATTTTTGACGGATGCCAGGTCAAATAGCTCGAATGGGCAGGAAGTCAGGCACAGAAAAGGCAGGGAGAATCCAGTTAATTTTCAAAATAAAAGAACCCGTGCAGACTCACAATCATAAAGACAGACAGAAAAGAAACCGCATAGCCTGCTCATCCATGCTAGAAGCACAAAAAGCAAGGAAAGAGGGCCTAATCGACAAAATCTATGCAAGTAAACCGCTGCTAAAACGCTTCTGAAGCGCTGCTGGTGGGCACTGCAGCCGTGTGGAGGACGGATCAGAACTGTGGTGCAGACGTGGAATTTCTGGGTTAGGATGCTGATTGGCTGCACCACTTTTGGTGTGGACACAAACGGATAACTTGAAGCCTGGCGAGATGGATTGTCATGTGATGTTGCGAATCCAACTGCCTCACAAGTTAAAACACTTCTTAGAATAACAATGGACCCACCCTCAAGTCACTGTTGACTTTTTCTGTATCACTGTCAGGTGCCTGAACATAACAAAAGTGAATAATGCTGTTGATTGACACTACAAGTGGATGATATGTTGTAGGGTTGCCAATTTCAGCTGTCAGTGAACATTTTAATCCTATGTTCAGTATCAAGATTTCTGCAACTTCCTGGTACCTTAATGAACTACATTTCCTCATTCTGTTCATGGAACATGTATTTGACATTTTTCACAGCAGTCATTTTGACTTGAAGTAGTAAAGTAAACAAAGGAGATACCGATGATACTAATTAAGTGATGGATATGTTCCATATAGGTCAGACAGAGTCAGGGTGCTGCTGTTGTGTATGTTGGCCATGTATGTTGGTGAAAGGTGAAAAGTCATCCTTGAAAAGACAGATGGACTAAAAAAAAAAAAAACTATTTCAAAGTCTGTGTCAACATCTGTTTCGGGCTAGATTTGAATCAGACCGGACAGGCTAAACACGGTCCAAATTTCAACGTCTATTTTTAGGCCACACTTAGACCAAATCAGAGGAACCAAACAAGACCCAAATTTCTAAACACAGTCCAAATTTTGGCGCTAGATTTGAGCCAAATTGGACGGACCAAACACGACCCAATTTTAAATGTCTATTTTTGGGATAAATAAAAAGCCACGATGGACTGACCAGATTTAGCCCAAAAGGCAACGTTGATGTTGGGTGCTTGTTGGGCTGTGTTTACCCTACTATGTCATATTAATCTGCCTGGGGTGAAAAAAAATCTATTTGGTCAACATCAAATTTCTCTAAATAGGTATTTGCTGTTGCAAATTAGGCGTATATAAACAGAATTCTTAGGAGACTGACTAGGACTGATATTTTAGGACTGACTAAATTATTGTGCTTAAGTAGACGTACTTTCCACCACTGCTCTCTGTATTCATTGAAGCAAAAACGTAACCATCCAATGAAAATGAAGTTTCCCTGTAAAAACAAAACTGCATAACACATTAAAAAAATATTTGATTGTATATAAAAAAAAACAACTAATTTAGTTTTACTTTTCCAGAGTCTTGATGGAGCTGTGGACATCCTGCAGTGTTGAGGTGAGAGTGGCAGTCATGGTGTGTGTGTGTTAGTGTGTCTCTGTACTCTTGTGTCAGCACAAACAGGCTGATTATAGTTGTTTGGGGGTAATGGTAGTGTTTAAAACTGACATTTAAGCTTTCCCCATTCTGAGGACGTTACCTGTCACACTAACCTACTGCACACATGGCTGCACATCTGACACACACACACTGCTGCAGATCTGACACACTCTGCCATCATAACACTGCAGTCATCTGCACATAGCTTTGGAGAGATAAAACTGTAACACGGTTTGAACAGCTGAGCTGACATAACACCATTATAACATGTCATTAACATGAAGAGTCTTTACGATTATGACTGTTGTCATAAGCGTCATTCAGTCAGTGATGGCATTTATAACGTAAAGCTGACATAGTTTTAGATGTCTTTGTTATGACAATCTGACATTAATCAAGACAAAAACATCATATGCAGGGTTGGGTGGTTTACTTTAAAAATGTATTGAGAGAATGGAGAAAAATGTTGATCAAGGCTCAAGATGACGTCCTTAAATGTCCACAACTCATAAATATTTGGTTTACTGTCTGCCACTACTAAGACTGAAAACGATTGATTAATTAATCCTGTCACAATCTTGTCAGCACCTACATCCTTGTGCTCCACATGTTTGAGCCTCTTTTTCAACTGACAAGATTGTGACAGGATTAATTAATGGATTCATTGAGAGAACATTTGACAGATTAATTGACAATGAAAATATTCATTAGCCCTACCAGTGATCTAATTTGTCTCGCCGCTTTTGTGCCACTGTGCTTAACCAAGCAGCCGCAGCCGGTTTTGCTCGCTATCACGTGGAATGACCACTATGGAGTGATGGTTTCTCAGTATTCCAGCTCAAGACTCAGGCCAACAGGAGACTGGACAGGAAATGCAGACGGACACGCCAGATGGTTTGTTACACAGAACAATCTGGGAAGTCATCCTTGGAAACTGATTTGGAAAAGGGCAGGCGATTGCAAAAAACGTCTGGCAGGTGATTTGATGAGCCATCTGTCTGTCATGTCTAACTTCAGTCTATCAGATCAAACTCTTGCCGAAGCTGGTCTCCAGTCCTGATATGACTGATGCTATCACAGCATCTACGCTAACCTCTTAAGGAACCGCCATTGTTTATTTGAGACAAGATGCTTCCATGGACGCTTCTTGCTGTCGTCACACCTAAAACCTAGGACGCTGATTGGCTGCACCACTTTTGGTCCGAACACAAACAGATAACTTGAAGCCTGGCAAGATGGATTCTCACGTGATCTCGCAAACCCAGCTGCCTCGCAAAGTAACAAGCCCCCACCAAGCTTTAGAAATGTTACCTCAACTTTATGTAGTATGGGGGTTGCAAACACCAACCTGATTACCTGAAAAAGTTGAGAACCATTACTTGAGAGAGTGAAGCGCCACACTGTCTGCACTCTCCCAGTGTAGAGAAGAACCCACTCTTAACTCCTATTGTTTCGATTTACTGTCCAGTTACTGTCTGTTGTGTGTGTCCTCAGTGTGAAATCAGCATTAAGAGCAGCGCAGGTCATCTGAGGACAGGTGGCCTGGAAACACTTCAGTGCTCTAATAACATGCTTGTTGCGGTTGAGCTGTGAGAGCGTTGTGTTTCCGTCTTGCTGCTCGGCCTGAAGTGTGAGAAGCTGCAGAGTAATGACAGCATGTTCTGACAGCCACATAACTCACATGTCAGCCTCACACAACAAAGTCAGAACAAGGTATCACCGCAGGAACTTGGAAACCGCTCCAGAATCAACTGCAGTTATGTGTGCATGTGCGTGTGTGTCCGCCTGCTTGCAAATATGTGTGTACCTGCCTGCACGTGTTGTGTGTGTGTGTGTCCATGCTTCTGGAACTGTGAATTCCCTGATGACTCACGCTGCTGCTATTCACTGCTAGCATGCTAACTGGTGTGTGATACAAAGGTCTAAACCTGCATGTTTTCATATGTGAATGTGACAGTTTGTGTTTGTGTTTTTAATACAACTTCCTCCTCAGGCACAAGGAAATTAAAAAAATAAAGAAGGGACTTTCTCCAGACTTTGAAGTCAGATCTGTTGAAGCTTATGGGAGATGCCTTGTCAATCAAGCTAGACCAACAGCAAATAAACAAATGCAGTCATGTGGAACAGGAACAGTGGTGATAGTGTTCTTTCATTTTAAAAAAAATGTTTGTTTGTTTTTTTTAGGCATTTCCTCGTCAGAGGTCATACAATACAGATATGTTGAGCTGCATGTGCTTCTCTTGCATTTCCCATAAGCTTCAACAGAAAGTACAGCACAGAATGTTGAAGATGAATCTGGCAACCGCTTTGTGTGTTTCACCATCTAGTGGTGCCGCCATTACTGCCGTGGCACATTTTGTCTGTCACTCGCTGTGTCTGCTGGTTGTGTCCAGAGGGGAACCCTAAATCTGCGAGACTCTCACGAGATTTTTCAAAGTTTCGGTTAAAATGTTCACTCGCATGAGATCTTGCGGGTTTTTGCGGTTCCCCTCTAGACACCGTGTCTGCTGCTGCCTGCTGACAGTGACATCATAGATAACTGGACTGATGATGATAGGCAGCGGCCCTCTGTAACTAATGAAGGTATTAGTTACAGAGGGGGATATTAATGTTCTTCAAACGTCACATAGTAGTTAGACGATGGTTGTGACAACAGCCGGAAAATGGATAATGGAGTATTCATATGGATAATGATGAAGTACTGCGTAATATACATTAAAAATATTTCAGTCAGACAACTCACGTTTAGAATGTTTATTCAGCAGCAGAACATGATTTGAGTTTGGCGTCTAGGCTCCGGCTTCATCACTCCCTGCAGCTTAAGTTACATAGAGATAAGGAGAGTGATGAGCAAATCTTGAACCCCCCGTCGGAGCCTGCAGGTGGATGCTGGGGTGGTGGTGGGGTTAAAGAGCAGGCAGCAACACTAGTGCGGGGCAACAACACATAGGCAGGCAGAGGGAGGAATGGGAGGTCCAGCAGTTTAAATAGACCGCAAGATTGGAAGTGTGCGTTTGGTATGTAGTATTAAGAATGAGGTATGTCATGTGAGGTTGGCGTAGCAGCTCAAGTTGACTGCCTGAACTAGCTCGCAGGCGTCGCCACATATATATGAATTCACATTTTTCATCAGGTATTCAAGATTTTCAGGAACAAAATTCCTATGTGTTCATATTCCCAAGTCACCTCTAGCTTACATTGTGGTCTCAGACAGCGGCATCCTTCCTCTTGAGTATTTTGCATTCCATTTTTTTTTTCCAAAGTTGAAGTTTGACACCACTGTTGGAGTTGTTGTCAAAAGTAACATTACATAAAAAGTAAAGGCAAAAGTAGAAAACTGTCAACTTCGTATGACGGCTTGCATTCATTACACGTTTATACCATAGTGAGATGTCACTGCAGTAATGGTGACTTGTTGACGTCCAGATCTTGACCCTTCCTTCTTTTTTAGTTACCTTGCTCAGGTGATCTTTCCAACCTGACACCGTTTCTGCACTGTGACTCAATTAAGCAATAACACAAGATGGAGCGTTGTTGTATTGAATATCATCACGGCTGTGATCCGGTTGTAGGCTCAAGGCCGCAGGCTGCAGTGTGAAAGATAATTCAGTCCAACAGCACAGCCTCGAATGTGACATCACTTTTTTGAAGTGCTGTTCATTAGGTGACTAATAACTGACAAACAGATTATGAGTTCTTTGATTATTTACTAATTTATTTGGCTCTGCCAAAACAAATAATTCCACTACCGGACTGGACTGTTGCCAGCGTCGTGCGTGCTAAAACAGAGCAGCGTTCATTGAACATGCTTTGATTTTTTGTGAATGGTGAGCTGAACGGGTCAGGTTGCAGTTAATGACTGTGAACATTAGCGGGCTTCACTCCTGAGACGGATAATGACGCTCACATTGTCAGCTAGTAAAAAAAAAAAGGTGTGATCGTAGCAGAGAGAGAGAGAGAGAGAGAGAGAGAGCTTGCAAAAATGGACAGAAATGTTAAAGTGGAATGAAAACTTTGGTTGATCTGCAGCATGAAGTGTATGATCTGCACTGAAGACTGGAGAACGTGTTACAGTGAGAAACAGACGATACATCCGCATTATATCTGCTCGTCTACGGATAATGAGAACCTGCGGTTCGCATTTATTATGGGGCGTTCAGTTTGCACTGGAAAGTTGGAATTTCTAATTTCCTATTGAAATTTTCAACAGTATGTTGATGGTCAGGTTTGCTGTCTGCTGTAGTGTAAAACATTCTCAAATTGTTGTGAATTCTTGTTAATAACTCTAGATATAAGTAATTCTGGGATTTAAGATTAAAACATGAATATCATGCACCACTTAGTGTGACATCATGATAAAGACTCCAGCGTCCCTGGTAGGAGGAAGAAATGAACGTGAACTACTTTTTGGGACTGTAAACTTTAATTTGAAATTCAAAATTGTCAACTATGAACGTGAACTAGTTCATTTTAATCTCACTTTGAGCTAAATGTGGCGACGCCTGTGAGCTAGTTCAGGTAGTCAACTGACTGTTGCCAAGCAACACAAACATTTTCCTGCGTACTACTGTCAGCCTGCTAGCTATTTGATGTAGGTCTACATGTTATAACGCAGTAGAGCTCCTCAGCTTAGTCGTTCTGATGGATCGATGAAACAAACTTCTTAAGAGACTATATGTCCATGTTCAATTTTTGAGCCTCACCCTGGCACAGACCAAACAACACGACAGAGACCGCATGACAAGGCGGGTCTTGATCTGCTTCCAAATGGACTCTGGTGCGGTCTGTTTGTGGTCTGAAAGCAAATGAACCAGCCACAGTATTTTATGGTGGCAGGTCTGTTACCAATAAATCGATCGATCGAACGATTTACATGTTTAAGCCATATAACTATAGCATGTAAGTATATTAGACATTGATATGCTGGATATTGATGTATTTAATAACATTTAATGATATTTGTTTTGTTTGGTAGTATTCTTGTCTGTAATATGCTCCTTTGTTGTTGTCTTTTTATTTTTTCTGTAGTATGTGATTTGTTATAGTCTGTTTTCAGTGTGTCTTTATATGTACAACATTTTGAGAAATGCTTTGCTTTGGCAATATGTACAATGTTACTGTCATGCCAACAAAGCTATTTGAATTTCTGGACTATATTTATGCAAATCATTTTGCAACAATGGTTACACTAATGCACATAAGCACATGTATTTTCCCTGATTAACAGATCAAAAGCAGTTAAACCGCTGTTCTTCTGTCCTACCCTGTTGATTTAAAAGTGTGTGACAGCCATCCCACAGTAATAAGCCCTGAATCACGCCTCCTGTCTCCTCCTGTCTCTTCCTGTCTCTATGGTCTCTATCTGTCAGTCATTTTAATGTTAATGTAGGCGAACAGTTAGTTGAACACTGTAAAGCAGAGTGATACATGCAGTTAAAAATCCCAGTGCGGTTGTTCTCTATATCAGCACTCATGGAATTACTATCGTTTCCAACGTTTGCAATTTCCAACTATCTTTAGAAGGAGATATTACATGATAGAAAGTATTTATTTCCGGATGATGACTGTAAGCTGCAGGAGTACCTGTTTGTCCTGCATACACACACACACACACACACACACACACACCACTCCTTCCCTTTACCTTGTGTGGCTGCAGGTAGGTGTGTTTGACCATGTGCGTGCACCTTGACGTCACACTTTTTGCACACAGGTAAAGGGCTTCCCTCTGTGTGTGTGCGTTGCTAGGTAACATGCAACAGTTATTTGAGCTGTATAGGCCGCCATGGCGACACACAGTGATCCCACGCTCGCTGTAACAGTGGTACCTGTTTGTATTGAAACCACATGAAAGGCTTCGGCTGCTTTTGGACACATCAGTGGATTTTTTTATTTATTTATTTTTTTTTTGAGTGTTACAGGCGCCTCAGCTCATTATTTAATATCCAATTAAACTGTCACCTCTTCAGGCTGCGTGATGTATGGCTGCAGGCTGCAGGTGAGAGGACGAGCGCTGGCATGTCCTCACAGCAGTCTTTAAAAAGTCTTTTAAAAGGACAATTAAGCAGTGGATTTCCAACCCTGCACACACACACACACACACACACAGCATCCACTTCTATTCTTAAGTATGTAATAGCGAGATGGGACATTTTTCAGGAGATTAAGATAATTGTGCTTTGTTGCAGCAGGGTTGTGAAATGATGGGGAATGTATTGCACAAGGCAGACAGGCTGTTTTGGCTTTATAGGTGCTTTGAGTAAAGCTGTCAGTTCAGTTCAGGTCAGTCCAGTGAAACAGATTGTGGATATCATGATGTGTTCATATTATATAGTGGAAAAACAAGTTTTGCAAATACTTTTTAATAACTTTTGAAAAGACCTATCGGTTTTTTTTATGTTCAGGTCAGATCTTTATTGTTCCACAGGAGGATTCTTTTTGCAGCAAGGCAGAATAACAAAAACATTAACAGAATGAAAGCAGATGTAGACAGGCAAAGAGATCAAGTGCTGATGTACACATGAACTTTACTCAAGTAAAAGTACAGATACGGGCTCTGAAATGTACTCAAAATATAAACGTACAAAGTCACCTCACCTTTTCTCAACAGTCAAGCCTCCCTGTCTGTCTGTTTCGTCTTGTTATGTCTTTTACATCGTTTTTGTGTTGTCACGTCCTGCTTCATCTTTTATCTAGTCTTTGTCTTGTTACTTCTTTGATGTTTTTGTCTTGTTACATCTTTTAGGTCATTTTCCCTTGTTATGTCACTGTTGTTTCGCTACATCTTTTACATATTTCTTGCCTTGTTCCATCATTTTTGTCTTGTTAAGTCTTTTACATAATTTTCATCTTGTTATGCCCTTCACTTCATTTTCATCTAGTTATGTACTGTTATGTCATTTTCATCTTCTTACACCTTTTGCATTATTTTTGTCCTGTTAAGTCTTTTACGTAATGTTCATCTTGTTACATTATCTTCATCTTGTTACATCTTTTACGTCATTTTTGTCTTGTTACACCTTGTTACGCTGTATTCGTGTTGTTGTTTGACATCTTTTATGCTGTTTTGGTCTTGTTGCGTCTTTTTTTACATTGTTTTCGTCTTGCATGAAAACTGAAGTAACAAGCCTGTTTTGAAAATGTAAGAAGTAGTAAATACAGATATTTGTGTTCAAATATAGGGAGAAAAATATTGTACTGAAGTACAGTAATGAAGTATTTGTACTTAGATACTTCCCATTTATGAAAAACAATAAAAGCTCCATGTGATAAGAGCAGAGATCAGAATCAAAACAGAATAGCTGTGCAGGAAACCAAGAGGCAGTCAGTGCACAGCAGGTCAACATGCAATATGGGCTGTCTGTCTACAATCAGTATACTGTTCATAATATACAAAGAAAACTCCCCTAGAAATCAATATTCAACTAACTAAACTTAATAATCCAACTAGTGCTGCCACCTGAAAGCCAAAGACTGGAATCATCAGTTGTAAACCCCTCAGCTGACTGAGATTATTCCAGTTGAGCAGTTTCTTTTACCCTTTGTCAGCTCTCAAAAATGCACAGGGAAAACATTTCAATGATAATAAATAAGGGAAATCATAAATGTATTTACATATTAGCTGGTGCACTTATGTAAAAAAAAAAAATCCTTGTGACAATTTGAGCAGGTAGTTAACTGATGAGAGAAGGTGATCTGGTGGCTCAGTTGGTAGAGGCTCAGTCCTCTGCAGCGGCTCTGGGTTTGACTCTTGCCAGCAGCCCTCCGTTGCACGTCATCCCCTCCCCAACTGTGTCTCCACCTTTCCTGTCGTCACTTCAGCTGTCTCGTTGTACACAGGCTATAAACTTTACAAAACAAGGTTCTTAATAACCACAAACCACAAATGACGAAAGCAGAGAGAAGTGATAAAAACGCAGCGCGGTTGACGTGATGTCAGACGCTTCACCACAGTGCACGGCTGGAGCGTGTAGGACAGGTGACACTCGCTTGTTTTTGTCACAAACAGGCTGAGACAGTTTCTAAGTGTCTGACAACATTATGGAAAATGATCTCTCCAGAAAGAGACCTTTATTTTAAGAGTAAAATACGTTTTGTTTAACCAGAAACAGCTGATTTATTGCTTTCACCAAACTCACCAACATCTTGGTTGCAGGGCAGGTGACAGATGATGAAGAAAGGTGTTACAACATAACTCTCACTGATGAAACATACTCACAGGAATTTGTGCACTGAACTACAAAAAAAGAAAAAGAAAAAATGAACTATCGAATATTCATGTTGAATCGACTGAAATAATCCTGAGTAGGGTACTGACCTGAATACAACCATGTCCTAAATGACTAAGATGACAGCAGGACAATGCACCTGATCATTTCAATCTGAAGAAAAAAACTTTAGGGAGGATTCACAACATGTTTGATAAAAAAGCATTTTAAAGAGTCGACCTCGTCTGTGCATGTGTTCTTTAGCGCACACTAACCGAGGCCACGTTAGCTGACAGGTACCAGGAATCAATGAATCATGGGATTTCACAGCTAATCAGTCTCCTGAACAGTTCCCCCTCAGTGCAGACATGTGTTGGGACGACGTCCATTTGGCAGCCAGAAGCACAGATTCCCCAAAACCCTGCTGAGCTTATGGCGCATTTATGTGCTGTCAGGATAATCACATACAGCAGTTTCCTATAAGCAGGCACCTCCTCAACACTTTCCACAGTCATTCAGTGAATGAGCAGGTAGCAGGACTGTGCCTAACCTGACTGACTAATACATCACTCTGTCTGCTGATGATAAGGCACGTTCTGCTGTTAGTAACATGCTCTCTGAACTGTACAGCACGGTAAGTACCATGTGTGCCTGAATATACTCCCAAACGGACGCATACATGAACAGCTGTGGACTCCACGAATGTGTAGTAGATCTGAAACTACGGCACTGCAGCTGTCTGGAGGAAGACAGGCCTTATCCAGCCAGGCTGAGAGATAACATTTTCTTCTGCCCTCTGCTTACGCAAGCTACGCAACGAGCGGATCGCAGTTGATCCGTGTGCCGTACGGATCACTGTCCACGGTTCGCATGTGATCCGCGGACTACATGTGAGCATTAGTTTTACTGTGACTGTTACTTTTGTATAAGTTATAATACCCTAAATCTCAATGCAGAGTTGCAGTGAAAAGACAGATGCTGCTGTCTGCAGTGCATCTCTGTGAAGAGGGACTGATTTAAAATCAGTCACATCGTCTTGAGTGAAATCCATAGAGATCATAAGACTGTGATAATAAAAACTTTGGTCATATCAGCTGTCTTAACTTCTACACAGGTCCTCTCTGCAGCTCTGTCTCACCCCGTGTGTGACACAGTGTGTCTGTGCTGATTGATTACTCATTGACTTCTGACCAATCAGATGTGCTGTAGGCGGGACATTGAGCCAGACTACACAGCGTAGTTGTGTATTATACTGTGCAGTGTATAATGATCTAGTATATACATAGAACAGTACTGTATAAGTTTGAAGATTTTAATATTATTACCATTATCATTACTATTATCATTATTATTACATTATATAACAATGGTGATAATTACAGACAGACAGATCAAAGCCAAGTGCATTTTTTAAAATAATTTAAGCCTAATCCCACCATTTTTTTCTTTTTTGCTGATCCGAAAAATGATCCGATCCGTGACTCAAAACTGTGATACGATCCAAGTGAATCTCAACCCAGCAGCAGCGACAACGTTAGCACGTCTTCTGCTGTTAATACTGCAGGTAACTAACACTGCCTATCATGTTAGCGCCATTTGCCTCATTGTAAAACCTGCTATTACTAACTGTTAACGTTAAATGAATGCCTTTGTGGGCCTCTTAAGACCTCACTGTTGGGTTTGTAAAGTCATGTTACTTCTAAACCAAACAAAGTTGATGCTAATCAACCTGTTTGTTCTCCTTTTTTCCAAATGAGAATCGATAAGAGAATCGATAAAGAACCGAATCGTTAAGCAGATTCAAAAATGGAATCGGAATCGTAAAAATCTTATCAATTCCCATCCCTAGTAATCAAGTTACAGTACTTTAATATTTTGATACTTGGATTAAATTGCCATCTACATTTTTTAAAAAGGTAATTAGTAATTATATCAGGATACATTTTTAAAGTAACCCTCCCAATCCTGATTATGACATTTCTGACAGCATGTGAAGGTAACATCAGTCACTGTGTTGCTCAGTGATTAATGAGGTTTTGAGGAGTAAAACATCTTATCTGGGAGCCTCAACAGTTCACAGATGGATGGAAGTTTAATGTCCAGACAAGCAAGGAGGGGCCGTGTCACATTTAACACACACTGACAGCTCACATATCAGCAAACAACACACTGTAAATACCACAGCAGCCAGCGCGGATATACAGGTGTGTGTGTGTGTGTGTGTGTGTGTGTGTGTGTGTGTGTGTGTGTGTGTGTGTGCGCATTGTAATAAAAAGGGTCTTATCTATAATTCCCCTTGTGTAGTTTCACAAAGCATCTGTCAACACACACACATTCACTCAGACAAATTCACTAACATTCAGGGTTGTGTTTAGTGGAATTCAATGACAGAATATAATGTTTTGGGTTTAATGACACTGGTCATAATCATACACATTACACAGGCATAATCATTATAATATCAAAAACTTCCTGGTCAGTAACCAACCTTTTTTGGGGAAAATAACAGTCTTGTGTTGTTTTCATATTTTACTTTCAACATCTAGAATTCCTGTAGTTCTGTCCTAAATATAACAACACAGGTGACAGAAAAATCAATGAAAGCAAGTTTAAAATATGTGAAATAGGAAGAACAGTTGCTGTGTGAGTGTGTGATGGTATGCACTCATCACAGCCCATCTCTGACGGCACGTGGAGTGGAGTTTTTGTCCATTTAATGAACAGATTAAAGATTTGATCTGTGTGTGGTCACTTGGTGCTAAGGATGACTTTTAGAGGCAGCCTGTCTCAGGAAGTTTAAGTATTTTTAAAATCATTTTATGATACAGTAATACAGTATATTTAAGCACAGCAAAAGAGCTGACACTTGCTGTTATAAAGGCTCACAACTGCTTGAATGCGAAAGTGTAAGTGGGATATTTTAAAAATGTATTCTGATAGAGCTACTAATTACCTGTTTAAAAAAAATTTAGTCTGTAACGTCATTCAACCATTACAATATCAAAGCAATGTAACTTGATTACTTTCTGTTATTTTTGGATTACCTCAATATAAAAACAGATTAACCACTGCAGCTCTAAATGTTTTATGTTTGTTTTCAGGTTTATTAGTTTGTCCAGCGGCTCCTTCCTTTGTTGTGCGCAGTTTATTAATTGATTGATTGATTTAAAGACAAAAAATGTTGAAATTTCTACCCAGTGAGGCATTTTTTCACTAGAGGCTGTGGTAATGAATTGGTGGGTGTGTGTGTTATAATATTGTTCTTTATTTTAAAATTGTAATCCTACTAATAATCCACATTTTCATTAAATGAATCTATAATCTGATTATGTCTTTATCTGTAACTGTAATGGAATACATGAATCTTTTTTGTATCCAGATTACATAACCCCACTACATGTAATCTGTTACTCCCCAAGCCTGGATATTACACAGTGTATGCATACAGCACTGTGTACACACACTAACACTGTTACTATGTACAGTTGTAGATAGTCAGTCAGTGAGTCAAGCATGTTAACTGAGCATCACTTTACATTTCCTCAGTTCACTGCTCGTAACCTTCCCCGCCTGCTCCTGTATGACTGTTCATAAAGACACACCGTGCAGGATACATATTTATCACTAGAGGCAAGACACAATCAAAGTGTCCATCTATCTGTCTGTCTATCTGTCTGTCTATCTGTCTGCTGTTGTGTCTTGTTATTTGATGTCCGTCCACGATGTTCCCACACACAGAGTGAGAGTGTGTGCTCATGGTGCAACAGTCTCCCACAAAGACGTGCCATTCCAAGGAAATCAGCAGTTTAGTGGTTTAATGTTTGATCAGTATTATTGTTACCCAACCTCCACAGACCTCCTATCAGTTTCAGATCATCCGGTGACTGCCAAGAGCTCACAGACCAAACGTTGCAGTTTGACTTAGATCATCATGGATCACATTTCAGTTCCTGTGAGAGAGCCAAATTTAAAACAACATCCTGATATCTCCTGCACCAGCTTTGAGCTACACACACTCATGACAGTACAGGTCACTGAGCAAACCATAGGGCAACACATCTGTATATGTATATATGTATATGTATATGTACGTATATGAAGAGGTGGTAAAAGTACACACATTCTTTACTTGAGTAGAAGTACAGATGCTTGTGTAAAAGTAAGACTGGTAAAAGTAGAAGCACTGATTCAGCTTCTTTACTGCAGTAAAAGTGTAAATGTTCAGGCTCTGAAATGTACTCAAAGTATAAAAGTAAAAAG
>JAJHUR010107308.1:0-17643 GCA_027495735.1 Lutjanus campechanus
ATGGAGCACGTGTGGAAGTCTCGCGAGATTGACGCCATGTTTACATCTTACCGGCTACATGCTACAGTTGACATTTCGGCTAAAAACATGGTGTAAATGGCGTCTTTTGTGGTTAATTTTTAATGTCGTGGCTCACGGACACTTGGATTACACCACACAAGCAGGATGGAGACATTTTGTGTTTGTTTTGTGTGCTTTTTTTAACGTTTTATCCGTGGCCACCATTCACTGCCATTGTACTGGCTGAGGCTGCTACCCTGTTTCTCCTAAAACTCCAGGATTGTTTGGTGAACTGAAGATCTTCACCCATCATCACATCGGCATAGTGGTGAGTACATACTGAGTGGCTTATTCTGGGAAAGTGGAATATCACTTTAACTTCACATCAAAATGAAAGTATTGAGATCAGCTTGGCAAAACAAACTGTAAGGTACTGGACATTTAGATTTCATCATTCCACAATGGTGGGTATATGCAAAGAATTATAAGCAGAGATCCTGCTAAACTCATTATAATGCCCATGCTGTACTAAACTCATTATAGTACAGTAAGACGTTCTGAATGTGCTTTGTCGGATTTTCAAGTGCCTTTAGCAGGAAGATGATAATTAAAGACATGGAGGGTGTTCTTATTTGGTTTCTACTTCGTTTTAGAATTAAGAGGCACAGAACTGCACTACACTTCAGAATGAGGAGAAACAAATGTCCATCAGGCATGTAGTGAAATTATATTTTTATTCATTTATTTTGGGAATGTGCTGCTGCTGTATACTATTCATACCATGTGGGGACATTACATTATTAACATTATTAACGAATACAAAGAATCACATTTACTATGAATTGTTGGAACTGTTTTGTCTCTTCTCCTTTTGGCAGCCTTTGGTGGCAAATGACATTATTTAATTACATTATTATTTAATTAATTACATTATTTAACACCAATTGCAAGAATGCAGCATCAGTATCCTTAAAAACCCTCCACTGGACTGACCTCGACTCTGCTGCCACCTTGTGTCAAACAGGACAACACATTTCTTCTTTCTCCCAACAATGTGGCAAACTTTATGGCACCCGGGCCAAGTCTAATAAATTCAGCTACTGTTCCACTTCCATGTTTAAAATTATATGTTAGGTCAGCTTCTCTTTCATGATTTTTCCTCGCAAAATCAACCAGACAGATCATTAGTGACTCCGCGGAGCAGCTTTGGCAGTGTTTTGTTACTTTGTGAACACGATGACACGTGAAGCAGTGAATTTAATGTCTGTACAGATGAGCTGTTAAAGAGAACAAGAGTCCGAACATGGTGGCACAAATCTGCATCACACCTCTGACATTATATTTGACATAATGCAGCCATTATAATCTGAATTATCATCACATCATCAATGTCACTTCATTGCGAGGAGCTGGGTTTGATCTCCTGCAAATTGTGTGTGCCAGCTAGCACCCCGTTAATTAACAAATTACATCGGAGTTGTTCAATTCATAGAGAAACTGAAGCATTAAAAAAAGCACAAGTTGTGGTTTTACAGAGGAAGTTGTCTGGCGGACTATTTCTTGACCAGTAGCCGGAGTCTGAACTGGTTGCTGGGGAAATATGACAATAAGACAACTTTTCAGGAAGTCACCAGACCTGGTTAGGAAAACAGTCCGGCACATACCCCTCCCTCTGTAAAACTATCAACTGGTCGGTTGGCCCAACACTGAAATATCTGAACAAATATTGAATGAATTGTCCTGAAATTTGGTGCAGACATCCACCATGACAGGATGAATTTTACTTTGGTGATTCCTTACAGTAACTTTTCATCTCATTACTAGCTCAAAATTTTTAATTTGTCCAATACTTTGCAGATTTTTTTTTACTTTACTTCTTTTTATAAATAAAAGTGGTGCATTGCAAGCCAGACATCATCATATACATTTTTTTGTTATCTCAAGATAGCAAAGCCTCTTTCCCCGTGATAGTGGGTTAATCTATCTCATTAACAAATGGCTACTTTCTAAAAAAAATATTTTTTCAGTAGAAAACTGGAATGGCACCCCTTATTTTTGACAAACCTTATAAGCAAAACAAGGAAACAACTTTTTGTTTTGTTTTTTGTGATAACAGGTTAATTATCTTGTTATCTCGAGATAACAACTCTCATTTTCTCAAAATAACAAAACAATTAACTCATTGTCGAGATAACACCATTGAAAAAAAAATTGCAAGCAGGGCTGTTCACAGGTTTGTAACCAAATACCTGCAAAAGAATGGCATTCCCATCAGCCTCGGCTGTAGTTTGTGTTTAGTACTAATTAGCAAAAGTTAGCCTGCTAACACATTAAGCTAAGATGGTGAACATAGTTACCATTATACCTGTCAGACATCTGCGTGCTAGCATGCTGACAATTAGCATTTAGCTCAAAGCGCTGCTGTGACCAGGCACAGCATCACAGAAACGCTAGCGTGGTTACAGAGTAGAACGCCTCAATACACTTCAGTTTTTATAAGGATCCATCACACAAGATATAATGTGTTAAATAGTTACCTAAGCTTTAAGGGTCATTTATATCCACTTTACGTACGAAAATATATACGTACGTAATGATGTTAACGGTCATTGCCGCATTCTTCCATGCGTTCTTTATGTTGGCGTGGATCATCCATTAGAGGGCGCAGCTCAGAGTCAATAGTTACCCTAAAAAAGAAGAGTCAAAACTTTCTGACACTAAACATGGTGATGTTGGAGGAGGTTGTCATATTCTACCTCTTGAGGAAGGCAAAAGCAGAATAGAATAGATCTTTTTTTGTTCACTGGGGTAAAAATTAGTCTTTGTCTTAAACTAAACACAAGAGACAACACAGCAGCTCATAAAAAACAGATACATGGGTAAGGTCAACCTGCATATTAAACATTAACCACACTAAAACAGTTCAGGTCATGTCTGTGGCTTACATCTTATCAGTCACTTTGCGGGATTAAGAGTACTGATGGCACTTGGGATGAAGGATTTCTTAAATACATTTTTAGTTTCCAGAGGGACTTTGCGCCTCCAAGAGCTTAAAGGCTAAAAACTGGCTGAAGAGAGGATGGGAGAGGTGCTCCGTGCCTTCTTCCTCGGCCTTTCTGTAAAAAGTTGGCTCAAGGGCTTTTGAGGTTTGCCAATGATTTTACTTACCAATGGCACAATCCCAGAAAGTTTATTCTACAGTCCTACAAGTCTACAGTCCAGGTGACTGTGCCAAGCAGGAAGATGAAAAGTTAAAACGCTTTACATTGTAAACAAGCTCTAAAATATGCTGGGCCCCGTTTCCCAGAGCCTTCGTAGCGCTACGTGCTTCCTACGATGTATCTTAAGATATCTCTTAGGCTTACGGGCTGTTTCCCAGAGTCTTCTTAGCTAAGATATATCTTGGCTAAGATACATCTTTAGTACGAGTGGTCTGAACCACTCGTAAGCTGTGTCGTAGTGATACGCTCCATTCATCCTGTCACAGTTTTAGCTTTATTAGGCCAAAATTATGCTTTTCAGACAGACAGTTTCAGTATAGCGCACATCGAGGCTACTTACGCAAATTACATCATTAGGTTAAAGTTAACTTCATGAAAAACAATAATTAATATCGCATATATGGCTGTTTATTTATTTATTTGAGCTAAATAACAGGATATATTTTTTCTGAGTAGGCTATGTTGCTAATTATTCTTAAGGTTTAATTTTCATGCGGGCTGGTGTGTGTTTTGTGGCTCTTATGTGTTTTCCGCCAAGCACATCGAGCGCTTTAATTAATTAGTTAACAAGCACAAAGTGCCATGAAGTCAAACGCCTGATCATTACTGCGTTTAATACAGTAACCTGTGTCTCTGCCATCTGAATGAGACACACAACACGAAGTCTGACAGCAGCTTTGTGTGGAAATAATTAAAGATTTTAAACAACGAAGATGCAAATTCTGCGCTGCGCTGGAGGGATAAAATCCGCTGGACTGATGTTTGCTGCAACATTTCGAGGTGAAAGCCCAAAGTTTCAAGAACACAATTCATACTTTATCCAAAACACATCTGGATGAAATACTGCAGCATCCGATGGATTTACCTTCAGGCTGTGGCAAAAAGAGTCCCTCACCGAAGAAAGATGCCAAAATCACCTGAAGAATCCATCCAAAGCCTCAGACAACGTGAGTGAGAACTTGTTAGATATTAACTTTTTAACTTTGAGTGATCATAAACTTTATTAAGCGACTATGTTGAACAGTGAAGTGTGCACCGTGGGAGCGTCTACTGCGCTCGGCAGGCACGCATGAACACGAACGGAATGTAGAATCTATTTCGGCCCAAGATCATGACTTTGAAAACACCAAATGACTTGATTTAACGAATTTCGTTAGTTTACAATAGGATGAATTGTAAAATATCACTTCCATGAGCCTATTCCTTCAGACAATAACAGACCACAGACCGTGAATTTGGCATTTCATCCTCAGCAGCTGCAGCGAAGGTCAGGCTGCACGCAGCAGCTTATTTTACGTTCATTATAGTGTTAATTTGAAATTTCTTGCGCCTCAGAAATAATACCACCATATAATAGACTAAAATGGTCATGTCCTCAAAATGTGTCATTTTAATCCCCCTCACCTCATCATATTATATGGGCCGATATTAAGATAGCCCAGCTGGTAGAGTGTGAGCATATGGTGATATGTGTTTTGTGTTTTGACACTGCGGAGTATCTGAGTCGGTACGTTGACAAAAAATGGGCATTGAAAGTACAAAGATGGGAAAATAGAGACAAACCGATATGCTGTTGTATATGTTTCAATAACAAAAATATTATCTGATGAGCAGCGATCACGTTTCTCTGCTTCATCATTAGTCTCCTAGGTGCTAAAACGCTCGTCCGGACAGCGATTTGGTTTTAAAATGCAGCTTTAAAAAGCCGTGTATGTGTGGACGGCTTCAAATAGTTTAGCAGATGATATTTAGGAAGCATAGCCTCATTAATAATATTATTGCAACATATTATTGCAACATTTGTTGTGTTACAACATCATTTATTTACCTTTATAAGAGATCAATCGATGCTTGCAGCATCGATTAATACACTTTCAGCACCATGGCGAAGGACAGCTCCAACTTACGATGTATCTTAGCAGCGCCTCCTTACGAGCTCCCGCTAAGGGACAGTTTGGGAAACACTCGCAGGGCAAGAAGCACGTTGGCTAAGATATATCTTAAGAGACCTTCGTAGAGCGCTAAGATACATCGAATCTGGGAAACGGGGCCCTGACTGGCATCAAGACTACTGAGATTCGTAAGAAAAAGTTGCTGTGAGCATCTCTTACAAATGTACTCTGTTTTCAGAGAAGCTCATCTGGGAGTCCAGAACTGTGCCAGGGTCTTTTTTAAGTCTTCCACAGTTTCATCGTGTTGATCATCAGGCAAAACTGGCACTATTTTCAGATCTTGCTTTGAGTAAATTAATTGTTAGTTATTTTGTCTTGGCCACGTTAATTCATAGATGACTAAGTGATGCTTTTAAAACTCTTCGTTGTGTCTCGGTTGAACAATTAGCTTCACTGCCCCCACGACTACTGGAGGAACAGCTCTGTTTCATCCGTATCCGTAAGCTTTCGGAAAATGTGCAGAAATATTGATGATATCAATGCTGAGTACAGATATATCCCTATGCATGTCCAACATTTAGCATAAATGAGCCATTACAGTCGCTGGCTGGCACATTATTTTTTATTTTAGGACATAACCAGGCTAGCGGTTCCCTGTTTCCAGATTTTAAGCTAAGCTAAGCTAATTGGCTGTAGCTTATATATTTATCATACAGATGAGAGTGGCATCAATCTTCTCACCTAACTTTCTTCAAGAAAGCAAACAAGTGTTTTCATGAGTCATCTCAGGTCTCAGGTCCTGCGAGGTTACAACCGAGCACCAGACCTCCTTCAAAGCCTTCCAAGATTCTTTCCATCAGAACGGGAGTTCTGAGTTTACACCCAGCGGTGTCCTGATGTAACCCAACAAGACTGGAGTCTGTCTGAGAGACATCTGACGTGTTTCACTGATGCGGTTTCACTCAGACAATTCTTTCGAGCCCTGTGGTGTCCACGCATTGATTGTAGACTTCCCCTGGGGGGGTTTCTCTACTTCTGTCTTTTGTGGCTTTTGAAAACAAAGAACTTCAGCAATTATTTGTTATTAGGGTCAAATGTGACAGCAAACTCTGGACAGCCTGAAAATCAGCCTAGTCACACCTGTGGCCACCTTGTTTGTTCTTGTTCTGTCCTGTTTTGACTATGCAGCTACATTCCATCTCATAGTTGAAGGAAACATTAAAACGAGTCTTGAGAGGATGTCATCGTATCTCTGAATCTTGCAAAATGTGCAGGCAACGGACAAAATTTTGGTACTGGAAACATTCTGGTTTCCGTCTGTTTGTTGGGTTTGTTGTCTGAGCAGTATTGACCAATTACGTTTGAGCCAGCTTTGATTGCATGCAACGCTGTGTAGAGTGCAAAAGAGGTGGATCTCACTGGCAGAAACGCAATTATCCGAACCCATCGGCTACCATATGACAGTGATTTAACTTTTTATGAAACAGTTAACTGAGTGTAAAATGGCAACTTGTGCAACAATCTGGTCATAAACGTCAGCTCTAAACTTCCTTCTCACATCTCAAGTTGCTAATCAGACTGTAAACAATGACTGTTGCACAGAAGAGGAAGTTTGCTCCAGCGAAAGCCCCGAAACATTGGCCATTGCCCCCAGAAGCTAAATTTTCCCAATGGGTTCCGAGATTGTCCATAGTAAGGCGATGAAAAAACAGTTATTCTGCCAAACAACCTCATGGCTCTCAGTAACAGAGATGTGAGTTTACTCAGACAGCCAGATTGTTGGCTTTCATTATGTTTTTGGGAACAAGATAAAAGCTGTTTCCATGGTTTCCCAGGAAGTCGAAAACATGGCTCGCTCGAAGCAGATGGTCCTAAATCTGATGAGAGACATTTTGACAGATTCTTTTATGTGGACTTCAGATGGTGTTAATCAAAAGGCATTTATAACATGATGGTTCTGGAGGATCACCACAAAGAAAGAAAAAGGTGAGTATTTTTTGCAGATGTTGGCTCTATGTGGGATGATGTGTAGGACACAGGATCATGAGAAAAAGAACATTTAAACATCCAGATTTGTCAAAGATTTTGTCATAGGCTTTAGACTTAGGGCTGACAACATATCGATATCATAGAGACTAGATTTTTAATATTGTTATATTGTGATATGGCAAATTTGTTGTCTTTTCCTGGTTTTGAAGAGTGCATTACAGTTCTTACTGTTACAATTTCATGGACACACCAACAGTCTTCCCTACAGAACTGTCACAACATCAGCAAATATCAAGAGATATTTGGTCAAAAATACTGTGATATTTTAATGAAACAACACCAGCTTTAGTTTTTTTTTTTGGCTTAGAGATTCATTCACAGGGTGACCAGATGAGAATGGATGAAATTTAGGACAGGGGCGTGTCAAATGTATAGAAAAATAATAATTAAGAGTAACATCAGACTGTAACTCTGATAATTTGTGATTAGTATTATGAAGATTACAGATTCAAGACAGACGAACCATTACACACAGGTGAAAGGTGTGTTACAGACTTTTTAAACGCGATGAAGCTGTAGGAGCTCACAAACACATTTTTTTATATTTCTAACACTAATTCCTCCTACAGTAGTGGCTGCAGTCTCCATCACCTGGTTTAAAAAAGGTCGAATTACATCAAAAATCTGTTTTTTTAATGATAGCCTAATTACAAGTAGATAAACACATCAACACTCTTCACTACTTTACAAAATCAAACGGACATTTTTAATAACTAAAAGAAGGAATTATAACCAACATAAGTGATTTGATGAGAATATTTTCCCAGACTCATGTGTTGTTCATATCATCTGTTACTATAATGGTTCATTTTGGGGACAAACAGAACAGGATTCAGGACAACTGCTTGTAATTGGGGACTGTCCCGAATTTTTCAGGACCTCTGGTCATCCTATTCATTCATTATTTTAGGGACACATATCTTTGGTTATACATTCTAAAACTATTTTACTCAGTTACCCTTACTCATCTTTTCCCCAAGCTTCCCACTGTATCCCATGGCTGTCTTCTGCAAAGACTTTTTTTCATGATAAGCAATGCTCTATTAACTCATGAAAAGAACATCTAGCATATTGGAGGGTTCTTAGTGCTCTACTTTGTAGTGGATCTGCTGGAAGAGAAAATAGCCCTCTGCAAAATGTATTTTATTTACATTGAAAATGTTTTGAGATGTTTAAAAACAAAAAAAATGAACATTTGTGGAACTCAATTTTTTGTGGATATATCCTTTTTTATTTTTTAGAAGTTTAAGGTACATTATTTTAAATGTTTGATTTTGAAGTAATCCAAAAGTATTTGGATTGGATAACTTTTTTTGCAATCAAATGGATTGCATTACTAATTACAAAAACTTCAATGTAATTTGTATACAGTAACTGACTACATTTCAAAGTAATCTGACTCAACCCTGGCAGCAGACTTGATCTTTTACCCTGTTTACATTGAATCTGTGAAAGACACATACTGAATGACTTTAACTCTGGATATAAGACTTTATGGTTCATTTAAATAACACAATGACAGGAAAATGTTGCCACATTAAACTCAAATGTTTTAGGCATTAAGGCAAACTTAATTCTTGCTCCAGGTACCAACAAAATGTGCGAGCAAAAATCCTTCTGGGAAACAGCATCACCAGTAAATCCTGCAGTATACCGTCATTAACTTTAATACCTGTGTGCAATTAGCACTTTACTGCTTGATGTACAGTAGATGCTACAGTGCATCATGGGAGCGCTTATGTTGTACAGTGTAAGAGAGGAAAATGTCACCGCGTTGATGAAACACACTTCTTTATTCTTTGGTGAAAAAGCAATCTTAAATATCATTTCAAATAAATATTTACATCCACACCAGACAGATAATTCTCACACTGTTCAGACAGCTGCCTGTACATTCAAAATCAAACTTTTTTTTTCCTTCCCTTTTTAAGGCCACTCATCGTCATCTGTGGTGATTGGACTGATTTTGCGTGGACGGGTTTGATGCGATGAGCATTTTTAAAAATTTCCTTCATTAATTGTCATCTTGAAGCAACGGCTGTGGAAGAGAGCAGATAAGGATGGTTACGAAATGCCTGATTAAAATAAACCTTCTAATCTTTTTCACTGCGTATAAACTGCACTGATGTTCTCACCGTGTAAGCCAGGTCCCCAGCCCCGGCGTCCGGTCGCTGCCATTCATGGTTGGACAAAATCTTATGGACGACCAAGCCGAAGGCTACAATCAGAACTCCTAATGAATTTCCTAACACGGCCTCAGTTGGAAGGCTAGAATATGGCTGAGTTCCAGTAGCGTTTCCTTTGCTGTGGAGAAACATGTTTAAAATGTTATCGGTTTATCTTCCAGGAGGATATTCATAAAAAAGGTAACAGAAATATGGCACTCACAGGACAAAGAAGAGTTTCTCGTTGATTCCGGAGATGCAGGCAATGATGCTGAGCATGAGTATGCTGCCTCCGAACCACACGTGTATGGGTTTGAGGAGTTTACGTAGTGATATGGGGGAGCAGGGCAGGAGGAAGGCAGCAAAACCCACCACCCACTGCAGGGACCGATGCAAGGGACACAAAGGCACATAACCAAAACTCAAACATGTCTCAGAATAACAAAAAAGAAAACTTGACCAATAAAGTAAAATAAAGCGGTGTACCTGTACGGCGAAGAGAGCTGTAGCAACGATTCCGATCCAGCTGTGCAGGGAGTAGAGGTTGGGAATGTTTTTGCTGTTGTGCGAGTCAAACACAGCACAAAGCCCCACGATGGACAGGATCAGAGCGAGGAGCATCAGTGTACCATGCAGCAGCTTCCAGGGAAGTTTATTCTCACCCCAAGTCAGGGGGACGCGATACACCACAGCTCCTGCAGGGAGGAAGCAAGAACATTTATTTTAATGATGTATCAAAATGAAAGTGAAAATCACATTTTTAACCTTGCTATCATGTCCATGTGGTGTTTCTCGTGTTTTACAAGGAGTGAAATATAAGCAGTAAACACCATGTCTGAGCATTTCTTGATTTTGAAACTGCAGCGAGCAAGGGAGCGATCTAAAAAAAAACCAGATTCAGTCACGCTGGGTATATGATGTCATAAAGTTCAAAGTTCAAAGCGTTTATCGTCACATGCACAGTTAAGAACAAGTTTCCCTGGACAATAAAAGCCTTCCTCTGCCTTCCGCTTCGAATGGTGTTGAACAATGAGGCAAATATGAAAGAGAAGAAAAGCACGAAAACCTAAGGAACCTGTCCTGTTAACTGAGGGGGTGGCGCTATACATATAACTAGCAGAAATGCCCAGCCCACAGAAGAAACTAGTTACCATGATCACTGAGAGAAACAGAGGAGAAGCCAGGTGCAGCTGCTCAGGAACAGGGGTGGAGGTTGCGGTGTGTGTACTATTTTCATATTCATGAAACCTTGAAAACTAAATGAGGCGTAGGTGTAGAGCTATATGTAAGACATTTTAACAAGGTATTTGAGCTTAGCTTGAAGAAAAAAACATATCAGACATAATTTATCACTCCTCGCAGAGCATTTGATATTGTTTAAAACATGACTGGAGGTGGACTTTAAGGTCTTCTGTGGCTGTGGAGGGAACTGAGAAAATAACCCTGATATGTCAGATGGTGAGACACTGAACACAAAGTTACTCCTGATGGTCGTGCACCTTGCACAGTACTGTAGCTTGCTGCCATCACTGCGTGTGTGTGTGAATAAGAGGCAAATTGTAAAGTACTTTTGATAAAAGTGCTTTATAAATGCAGCCATTTATGTCATCGGGCTTATAAATGCACTTTGGCTCTCTCAATTTAGGCGTGAAGACTGCAAATTTTAGCAGACAGCCTGCAGTACAAATGGGAGGCATGATGGTTCAGAGACATGAGCGTTTACCTGCAGAAGTCTAATTATAAGTGCTGCGCAGTGATGAGTCAGGGCTGGGCATTTTGAGAATGATAAAGAGAGAGAGAGGGAGGAAGATGAAAAAAGAAAGAGCTGGAAGACAAATGAGACACGCTTTGCAGAACAGGACGGAGCATAATTACTCAGAACTTCTTAAATTAAAAATATTTGAATTGAAAGAAGAAGAAGGAAGAAAAAGGAAGAAGTAATCAAGAGTGAAACAGTGAAAATGTCATCTTTGTAAATACCGTCTGCTGAAAAAAAACCTGTCTGAAACAAGTTTTTTGTTCAGGTTCTTGTGGATACATTATTCTGTTGTGGTTCAAGTATGAATAATATGGTAAAGCTGATGGATAAAAACATACAGTATATGGTTTTCAACTGAAATATCTCTGACTGCCTGCTTTCACCTAAAGTAAAAGTTTAGAGCTGCTCAACTATACAGTAACTGGCCAAAGCAAAATAACGGCACAGAATATAACAAAAAAAAAGCATATTTCTACACTTAAAATACTTAAACCATCAAAAAAAAACAGGCTCTGTGGAGAACAGAGTACATCCCCAGGTGCATTTATGCTGAATTTTTAACTCCTGGCAGATTTTCTGGCTGCTGTCTTTATGAATCTCTGCACAGAAAACAAAACTCTCCTGAGTTTTCTCCTGAGGGAAACTCTACAGGATTCCCAAACTGTCAGTCTGTTGTGTTGGGAAGAGCCCTGTGTTTAAACAGGATGAAAGTACAGTAGTCAATGTGACTGGCTATGATTGTCACGGCCTCTGACGCACCTATCTATAATAATCTCACCTCATGCCCACAGGAGCCTGGCCACAAAATGACCAAGAGTGTGTTTGGCATGCTGCCTGTGCACTGCATGGGGTGTATTTGACTGACCACACATGGACCACTATGACATGCTGTGTGTGTAGAACATATTACACGTACTGTATCTACTGACACAGTATCACTGCAGCCTCAGCCTCAATCTCTGACACATTTCATACTTGCCAACCCTCCTTGATTTTCCCCGTACATTCCCATTTTTCATTGCCCTTACCTCATTTCCTCCCGGGATCACAATTCTCTTGTATTTCCCCCAACTTATGACAAAATTTCACACCTTTTTTTTTCTTGTTTCATTACCACAACCTGTTCTGGACCCTGTGCAGCGTGTATCAGCGTTACAGCTCTAAAAGTGTTTCCACCTGGACAACAGCTAAACCAAATAAGACTCTGTGGAAAGAAGAACTCCCATTTTAAAGGTTTTAAGTTTTACAGAGAAGGGGCATTTTGTAAAATCTCTCACGTCAATTTTCCTTTAAGAGCAGGGCAGAAAACAAATGAATGAATATTACTTTATACCACAGGTTTACCAAAGTTTGCATCAGAGGGGTGGATTATTCTGTAATTTTTTCCTAAGAATTAAAAGTCACCAGAATACAGGAAACAAATTTTTCATTCCTATTTTTGAGGTCTCAAGGTTGGTATGTATGTTGAGAACTTTTCACTCTGTTTTATGTCCACCTACTGTCACCATGTATTACAACTGAAGGGGTCTTTTATGATGCATGCATTAAAGTGTCACTTATTCCACAACGGTTTCACACATTCATATGTAAATTTAGGCAACAAAGTACTTCAGAATTGGATGACTATTTTGCAGAAGTGTGAAGTTCCTACCTTGTACTGAACGTATGCTTTTCATACTCTCACATGACAGCATGTGACAGAGACAATACACAATGTACCACGGTGGAAATACAGCACAGTTTGTTGCTGAGAGGCACCTTCTTTCATTTGTTTGAATTTTACTTTACATCAGGAAAAGACTGCAGTCACTGAGGTGTGTCACTTAAAGCAAATCATTCACTGCGGACGTTACCTCACATTTATGCTGAAATCATGCATCTAATTATACGGTGGGTCTCTATGGAACCTGTAACGTGTAATTACCTTAATACAGTCTGACTTTCATCATGAGAACATAAGTGAGAAGCAGAAATGAAACTCTTGCGTGATCCAGATTTGTAACGGAAACTCACCGTTGCCGTACAGCACAATCAGACCCGTCACCATCAGGACCGGATGCCAGTTGAACTCCAGGGCAGAGCCGTCCCATTTGAAACCGCCACGCCACCGTGCGTTCCATAAACACACACATACCACGCAGGCCAGGCCCAGGACCAGGCACAGCACGAAGCAGATGTAGAAGCTCAGGACGGACCTCATGCTGGAGGGACCTGTAGGCTAAAAACAGTCAAAAGAACAAAATGACTGGTGTGATTTGGTGATTTGCAAGTCAAAGGGCATCTATATGTCTAGATTAAAGGGACAGTTCACCCTTTTCTCAAGATTGTGTAGGTGGGGCACATCCTGTTTTGGTTGACATCTGATTTATATTGTACCAGAACAGAAGCTAAGTTATGCACTGTTGTGGAAAATGTCACCAGCGAAACACATTTTAACCACCTAAACAAAAATCAATATCAGTTTAAGTGTAAGTATGCTACATTTAGAATATTTCCACTGCTTTACTTTGCCTTCAGACACCATCTTCTGACGGGAAACTGAAGCCGCATCCACGCTCTCTTCAAAGCCACCAGACTTTCTTTTTTTTTTTGACAAAAACAGTCATTTTACCTCACAAAACACAGGAGTTGCTGCCTCAGTCAGTTAGTTTGTTTGCGTTATTTTGTGACTTAGGGGTTTCAACACGTTAGCTTGGACTGAGGCAACGATACAAGAGAAACTCCCTTGTTCGGCAAGGTAAAATTGATGTTTGTGTCTGGAACCTGGAGCGATAAATCAGCTTCAGCCTCCTGTTGTTGAGCTGTCTCAGACTTAAAAGAGACAGATTAAGCAGGAACAGAGAGATTTTGTTGCATCTGAGTAAAGGAGGACAACTGATGTGATTTTTTTTTTTTAATGACTGGTGTGTGGAATTAACTGCGTATTTTTCATAATAAATGTCAGACCATAACCCTGCCCAAATTTCGAACCCAATATCAGGAAAGTGTACAAAAACTTAAATGAGAATATTTTGAATTTGGAGTAAAATATTAATACTTTTTAGCTGCTTAGTAATACATAAGACCCTAAATTACATAGATATAAGGCTAATGTGGCTAATGTGGCTTTAAGACCCAGATTTGTTGGTTAAAAAATCTGGGTCACATGTAACCTTTGTTTCAACTGCAATTCAGAAAGACTACATTTCAACATACAGCAGGTTCTAACCACACATTGGAGATGTAACAATCCCAAAAACTCAAGGTACAATAATACCACAATAAAAAGTCAAAGAAAAAATCAAAGAAAAATGACAACTTGAAAAAAGTTTCCTTTATTAAATAATAAATCTGTTGTGAGAAGTAATTTTTGTTTGAATAAAGTTTAATTTGACTTTTAACTAGTGCTGCTTTCTTTCTTTAACACAATAAAGTCAAAGTAGGAAGCCATGACCTAAGCATGAGCAAAAAATTGGCATGAATTATCTTTAACAATGAATGTTTAAATCAGTGAATTATGAATGTACGATTTCAAAACAATGCAGCTGGTAGTAGCAGTCCTTTGATAAAATAAAATAAAAAGAAATAATTAGCACAGCAGATATTGTCACAGTCTAGTATCAGGACATTTTATATATGCTGTTGGAACAATATTCTAAGGTACCTGGATATCGAAATCCTTTCACTTTTCAACCAGATCTACCCACTTTCATCTGTTAAACACATTCTTGCTCACCATTTGTCAGTTGCAATGGTTTAAAGCAGCAGCTAACTGCCATAACTGAGTGTTAACAAAACAGAATTAATAAGAGGAAGGTGTGAAAATGAACCTGAACTTGCCCTACACTAAACTGCAAGTGGTTGAATCATTGTCGATCACTTTCACTTAACTTTATCTGCCACTACTGCTTCAGCATCACATCAAATCAACATTATATCATCAGCTTGACATTTCACTATCATGAGGAATGTGAGTGCCTTACCTTGTCCTCAGCTGCCCTGACACTGACAACACTTCCTAATCTACAACACTGAAGTTAAACCAACATCATGTAGGAGTCATTGCCTCATCTCATGATTTCCCTAGTCAATCTTTCACTAATACTCACAATGGTATCTGCTTTCACTTCGTGTTTCTCCGGCTCAGCTGGAGTCTCACTTCCACATTGAGCTGTGTTGAGGTGTCTGAGGGGGAAGCGGTCAGAGGTGGAGGAACAGCTGGGAGGTGAGGGGCCGGCCCGCTGCATCTGCTGCTGCCTATGAATAACATAGAAAGTGATAGTGGGACACACATCAGTTAGAAGCACCCACCAAATACACTGTCCTCTCCAGTCGAACAACACAGAGCAATAAAACATTTATATAAAGGTTAAACTGGACCAACGACTCAAAACGTTTGCTGTTTTTAGAATGTCATAAAGTGACCGAGTAAATGCCATAAAACGTAAGTGGAAAAAGATAATTGCTGTCAGGCAAATGGGACACATCTTGTGACTGAGTAGGCAGTTCGACGTTGACGTAACTTTCAAACTTTTACCACTGCTTGCCAGATTACTTCTTCATTTTAAAGTATGCCGAATTAAAGAGTGCATTTATTTATTCCTTAATTTTCTTCATTTATGCTACAGCAGGTGCGTCTCTTCTCTCTGAGCAGGGCGACGTTAAATTTGCGTGTTTTTTAAATGAAGCAACGTTGGGAAGGAAGTTTAAGGTCGTCCCAGGTTATGCAGCCGCTCGCGTACACAAAAACTGCGGATTTTTTACGTTTTCAAAAAGCGTATAGCCGTGTACCTCATTTAAACTCCACATCTACACAGACGACCGACGATAACTAAAATGTCAATATAAAACCAGCGTTTAACAGGTTAAACAGGCTAAACAGTTTCAGGAAGAGATATTTACCTAATCCATTTCCTTATTGACAACGCTAGGGCTTGTGGGAAATGTAGTTTTATTTGCCATCACCATATCGGGCGCCATTGTATGGAAGCCTATTTCAGCCCATGTGATGAAAAAAAGCAAGCAAAACACACAAAACAGCTCCTATAAGTAATTTTCATGAGGAACTTTCTCGAAATAATGACAAAGTAGTATCTCAAAATAATGGCTTAGAATTACAAAATAATGAGAAACTTTCTCAAAATAACAAGTTTATAAATCAAAATAATGAGTTAATATATCAAAATACTCAAGACTTGAAATTTCAAAACAAGGACCTCAATAAGAAACTTTCTCAGATATATGATTCTCAAAATAATAAACTTTCTTTAAAAGAAAGAAAGATCTAAGAGGAAACTACATCAAAATGTCACTACACAACCTTGTTGCATAACCATGAATCTTCTAGTATCTCATATACTGAGTCCTTATTTGAGTCATGATTTTGAATAAGTTTCTCATTATTTTGAGAACTCTATTTTGAACATTATTTTGAAATATTAGCTCATTATTACAATAAAGTTTATCATTATTTTGAAATAATTGAAAGTCTTTATTGTGATTAAGTGTCAGTCTCAATCAATCAAAAAGGGCCCTCTGTCAAACTCTCGCTACACAACCTTGTCATATATAAGTAAGTCATAAGCCATACAGTAAGTAAGTCCTTATTTTGAGTAAGTTTCTCATTATTTTCAGAAAATCTCTTGTTATTTTTGAGATACTAAAATGACTGTGATTTTTTAAGTCACTGCTTGACTTAGAGGATATTTTTTCCATCACATTGACAGTAACTGGCTTCCATAGAATCGAATCATAATCCTATTATTCTGCGGCAGACCTGAATAATTCAAAGTCATGCGCTGTGTAATTTGATGCTTTGCCCTGCAGTGTTTCTGATGCTGTTTTCTTCAGCTCTAAACAGGCAGCATCATGATAAAATAAGATGATAAAACTTAATTGATAAACAAAGAAATAAGGTTGTTGCTGCACTTACAGCAGTAGGATTCTTTAAGATAAAAAAAACAAACATAGATGCAATATTAGAACAAAAAGCAAATAATTAAATAATATAACAATAAAGCTATAAACTGAGTCAATAAACAAGTTTGGGGTCATAAATATATGCATTGCGATATTAATTATTCAAATAACTGCTTTGCCTCACAGGCTGTGATTACACTGACTGTACAGGGCTGTGGCTGCATGGTGGCTGACCTGTAGAGATCCGTTGTCTTTCAGCTCCACCTGGAGGCAGTTTTAGTCAGTCTCTCCGTCTCTCCCTTGTGTCTGTTCCATGTATTTGAACGGTCTCACGCGTTCCTCTCAGTGTCTCCTACAAAGTTGCAGGCTCTAAACTTGTGTGCTGAGGTGTTTTTTTCTCATTAAAAAACAATCAGATGTAATGCAAGAAAACAGAAGAAAAAGTCAAATCCTGAAGGTTTTTTACATTTAAAATTTCACATACTTGCTTTACCTGAACACAGGGGTGCAACAACCTACTTTCTGAGGGGTATGCAGACACATTACAGGCGCCCCCCCCCCCCCCCCCCCCCCCCCCCCCCCCCCACCCCCCCTTCTTTTTTTTTTTTTTTTTTTTTTCTTTTTTTTTTTTTTTTTTTTTTTTTTTTTTCATTTTATCG
>JAJHUR010107309.1:0-12046 GCA_027495735.1 Lutjanus campechanus
TTTTTAACGTTTTCTCCGTGGTCACCATTCACTGCCATTGTACTGGATGAGGCTGCTACCCTGTTTCTCCTAAAACTCCAGGATTGTTTTGTGAACTGAAGACCTTCACCCATCATCACATCGGCATAGTGGTGAGTACATACTGAGTGGCTTATTCTCACAAAGTGGAATATCACTTTAAGCCTATAGTCTTAACTATGCAGCCTTAGCAACATTATGGAGGATCAATGATAAAGAAAAGGCCATTTCAACTCACTTTGAGGTAAGAAAATGACCAGAGTTGTACAGACAGCACAACAAAAAACTGATTACCAAGCAGTTAAAAATAATATAAATAAGCAAAATACATAAATGGTTCTTCAGATAAAAATAGATTACACTGTTGAATTAGTAACCACAATATCCCCAGACTTGAGAGTTGTTGAGTGAGGATAAAATTAATAAACTTTGTGAAAAACAGTCAAGGACAATTTTTTAATTACTTGGGCCTTCTTGTAAATTCTGCAAATGGTATTTAATTCTTGTGTCTGATGTGACATCTGACTGAATATGATTCATTTTCCAGCTGCACTGCTCTCATTGTCCACACACTTCTGTTGAATAATTTGTCTCTTTGAGTGTTCCTGGCCCAGAATACAAGGTATCCATGACTAGAGGCTGTACATATCTGTATTAATCAGTCTAGATTTTGACTTTATGCCTGCCTGAGTAGGCATAAGATTTACACCCAGTCTAAGCAAGAAGAAGGGTTAAGCCTAAAACTGAGGCAACTATTCAGTTGGACTTAGACTGCCAAGTGAAGATCAGTTAAGTTTAAAGCCAGGCATAAGTCATGTTGGTGCAACTGTGTTTTTCACTGTGTTTTCGGCATCTTAGAATGAGCCATTTATATCTACAGAGGGTACAGGTCCTCTAACATGGTGGCTGCGATGAAAAATCGACATAATTCAACTGAATTTTAGATGCATGCTGCCTCCTGAATGACTAAACCTGACATATACATGTAGGTTTTGACAGCCTGACTTGACGCTACATATTACAGCAGTTATAAAAATAGAATCAATAATAATAATAATGCATTTCTTTGCATTTTGAATGTTTACAATTAATAAATCCACATTAATAAAATGTGACAGCCCTAATTCCTACATGTATTTTCTTCTGCTTCCTAAAATCTGACATTAAACATAATGAAATTATTCTCAGTAATCAATCTACAGCTCCTTTGAAGATTGATCTTTTTGTTGTTGTTGTTGTTGTTGATATTTTCATGAAGCTGTCAACCTGCTGACGAAGACAGAAGTAGGGAACTCTTATTTTGAAGGCGGTACAGTGTAAAAATAATTGAGCAGTAACCAATCAGTTGCAAGCCCAACGACATACGAAATAAAACGAAATATTAAGTTGTTTATTCGCTTTCCAGCCAAATCAAACTGAAGTCCTGTTTTTGTTTCAGTCAGAAATCAAACACGTATTAAATACCTTGGTCCCTGTTCAGATACATCACTGTTACTGTGCTGTCAACTACATTTTGAGCGTCGAGAGAAGAGAAAACTGCAGTGCGCCTGCGCCTAGGTCAACGCCCACATCTTTCAGAGCAGGAACCAGAAAGTGTTTTTAAAAATGTCATTAATGCTCCAGTGCCGCATCTCTCGATTGGAGACAAGTAGGCTTTCTGATATTCTTGTTAGAGATTAAATTCAAATTCCTATCACGCCTTTTTATCCAGATGATCTCCTGCATTATTGACAGTTTAGTGCTATCTGGAAGATTACCACAAGAGGGCGCACTCGGCCAGACTATGATGTTCTTGCAGGTCGGCCTATAGCCTGTGTTGGATAATTATTTTAGCTTTAAGTGCACCTTATTTGGTCCCAACATGTTTTAAAATCTTATATCTGACTGCTACTGTGGCGCATATATCCGCAGATTATTGGCACGAGTGTCGCAGGATGATGTGTTTGCTGGAGATGCCATTTGAAAATATAGGCAGTGTAAGCACTGTAGAATCTAATTATTTCTTTGCAAAACCTAATTAGGCATTAAAAAAGGTTAACGCCAGCGCCTGAAACGTTTTTGTTTAATAATCCCATTACTGACGGCTCATCATGTATAAAATGGTGCAGGAGGACACTAAGTTTCCACTTGTTAAAGGGAATCTCTGAGAAATAGTCGCAGATTTTTGACACTATCTGCGGTTGGAAATTAGGGCTTGTAATTAAACAGCGGAGACTCAGCACAGCGCACAGAGTAAGTAAGGCTGCAGCGTGCATGCGTTTTCTATCTTTAACTGATGATTCTGCCTGCAAAAAAAACATTGTCACTATTTTCTGTTTGTTTTTTTTCTTCTCTCTCTTTATAATGTCGTCTTATTTGCTGCTCATGACAGAACTCAGGCGGTAGCACAGTGAGAATAGACCTTGATGATTTTTTTAAGCGTCAGCTCCTCTCGGACCATTACCAGTCACTAGAGAGCTCAAGGTGAGAATTTAAATGAGACAACATTTTCTGCCCGACTTTTAATTTGACAAGGCTTCTGAAGAAGGAACTAAGAGCTCCTTGAATGTACATAGAAATAAATAGAGCCTGCACTACTAAATTATAGAACATAGATTATTTTACATTTATTATTATAGGATTTTTAGCCAACAATGATTCTAGAAAAAGTCACTCGTGTTGCTGGTGAGCGTCAGAGCCAAGCAAAGTATGAATATTAAAGGAACATTAATTACCTTTCTTTCAGTAAAATCTCGTTTCTGGTCCTCTGGAATTGAGCCGGTTTTTTTTTTTTTTTTTTTTTTTTTTTTTTTACTAAATATACGCGCTAATCTTGATTATTTTAATAAAATACTGAAACTATTGCGAGGTAACCCCCCTCCTTTTTCAGGCACTGACAATTTCAGCATTTTCTCCTCCCGTGCATCGGTCAAATTCTACAACAAAGACAGGTTAAAGGAAAACATAAGTGTCAACTTAAAAACAAAGAGCACAATAAAAAAAAACAAAAACATAACAGCATAATTAAGTTTAAAAAAAAAAAAAATCCCATCATAAAATAAAAATGCTGTCAGATGCTGATATTACATAAATAATGAGGGCTTATTATTATATTTCAATTTAAACAGTGAGGAATCACCTGCAGCAAAAATAACTACAACAACAACAACAACAACAATAATAATAATAATAATAATAATAATAATAATAAAATGTTTCCTCTGATTTAAAGACCTTTGCTTTCTCTGCGTAAAGATTTCCAACCTGCGCTCACTTTATTTGATCTCTTTCCTTTAAAGCTTCTGCACCAACAGTTTTGAAGAGAAAAACAAAACACAAAGCACAGAGAGTGAGTGACAGAACAAAGTGAAACGTTTCTAAAAGAAATAAACCGTCTTGTATACTCAAAGGAATGTTGCGCTTGTAATCGCTCCATCTCAGCCTCTGGATCTATTCGGCCAAAACAAACAGGGTGTGGTAGAGGATGAAAATCGGGACAAGCGGGGAAGACGACGCGAAGAAAGAGTGGGTTTGATACAGAGAGGACAAGAAGGACACGGTGGATTTCCCTCAGACTGGTTAAAGAAACAATAAAGCGAGTTATCAACAGACTTCTTCGCCTTTTATGTCTTTGTTGGCTTCTAAAGAAGGCGTTTCACATGAGGCACAAGAGCGCTCACGATCATTTCATGATGGGCTGCAGTGTGAATGAAGCCCCTGTAATTTAGAGTGAATATATGTATAAAGTCCTTACACACTTCCTGAAGTTATATTTTTATTTCTTAATAATAAAAAAGATTAATTAATGAGCATTAAAAATAAAAGCTGCATGTTCTTCTGTGACAATGTACAAAATATAAAGAAATATTTTTTAAAAATTGTCCCTGTAATTCATTTCACTAAATGCAGCTCAGCAGAAATACATTTAGCTTTTTTTGTTTTTTTACTGACATGCAGCAAAAAAACAACTATTTGCAAAACACTTTAAAGTCAGTAAAATAGCAAAATAACATCTTATATTCAGGCTCCTCTTAATAAGAATATTTTCTCTGGTATCATCTCAGCATCTCTGGTTTATTTGGCTGTTTACTTAATCAGTTTAACATTTTGTTTGTTAATTATTTTTAATTTAATCTATTTATTTATTTTGGCAGATTAGTTTTTATGTTTTTTTTAAAAATTCATGTTGATAAATGCATCATTTTTTATAGCAAAAGGAAAAAGTTATCGTGTTGCTTCTAAGAAGAGATTATCTGTGCTCAGCAAACATGCCCCTTCAAGGTTTTATCAGACCATGAAACATTTTTCAAAAATATTTGAAAGACACAGACATAAAATTGAAAGGCAGCACCTCTCAAGTCTTCAAGTCAAGAAGGATAAAAACATTTCACTTCATTATTTGTCTCACTTTTAGAGACTCATTTGTTTCTCTTTATTAAGGCCTGTATGCTGCTGTTATGCCCAAATAACATAATCCAACATGTTGAATCTTGTGGGAGACACAAAGAATTGTTCTGCTTGATTTGAGCAAAACATAATTTTATTTTTGAGAGATCATTTCTGTTTTCTTGCAGAGGTGTCTTTGGTTTTGCCACTCTGACACAACAAACCCTTGGCCTCTTAGCTTTCACTGAGCTTGTTCCTCGCGTGCAAGTCATCAACCATTTATAGAAAATGCTCTGGTTTATGAATCTTCTTGGTGGTTTACTGCATATATTTATAGATTCAGAAACTTTTATATAAATACCTCAGCATCTCTATGATCTTTCATTTACTCCAGCCTTGTTTCTGAACATGTGTGAAGACAAAAGCGTCAGTGAAATCTTGTCATTGATGTCATTATGACTGATGTGATTTCAGAAAAAAAGTGAAACATTTTTCTGCATGTTTTTGAAAGCAAACAAATATTAATACGATTAACACGCCTTAAAGGGACAGTTCACCCCAAAATCAAAAATACATATGTTTCCTCTAACCTGTAGTGCTGTTTATCCCTCTAGATGGTTTTGGTGTGAGTTGCGAAATTTTTGAGATATCAGCCATAGAGATGTCTGCCTTCTCTCAAATATAATGGAGCTAAACGGCACTTGGCTTGTGCCATTTTCACTGTTAAAAGGGTTTTTGGGGAGTTTTTAGCCCCTTGAGGCAAATTGTGATTTGTGATTTTGGTGATAAAAATAAAATTTGGCTTGACTTGACTTGGTGATAAAAGCACCAAAATAAACAAATAAATACATCAAAACATTTCTCTTTACAGAAATCATGACACGGTTACTCATGATAACCTACGGAGCTTGTTCTGAACAGTTTCATGTAGAACTACGTTCTTTCTATGATAAAACAAAATCCAAGTGCCCTCTTGTTTCCTGATATTCCAGAGAAGGCAGACAAAACTCAGCAACTCACACCAAAACTATCTACATGAATAAAAAGCACTACAGGTAAGACTAAAACATGTGTTTTTGATTTGGGGGTGAACTGTCCCTTTAACAGGAAAAGCGTGCACAAACACTGTGAAATATTTTCCTATTGACAAGAAAAAGGATATTTTGGTCCTTTTAACATGAAAACAGATTTTTTTTGTGTGCGTGTAATTTAAATATTTTCAAAATAAAATTAACAAAATATTATATATAATTGCTTCAGTATTCCCAGGGGAAATGATTTGTATTTTGTCTTTGGTGATAAAAGCAGCATGTTGTTTTCTGCTCAGTTTAGTCTATAAAGGCTGGAGGGAATCTGACGCCGACTGCAGCGAGCCTTGAGCCAAACACTATTGACACAGAAAGCAAAGGAGATCCACCAGAAAGCTGACTTTTCCCTTTTTGGGAGTAAAGCTATGTTTGTTTCTGGGTTGAATGGGGGCCTATAATGGCTCTGATGGCATCAGGATTGTCACCACAAATGGTCTGGGCGTTTTGCAAGGCTGTTTGACAGAGCCTATTATGTCATTGGTCACGTCCCTCCACTCCTTGCTCGCTTGGGCTTGAATGGGAGTGAATTAATCAAATGGTTTGAGAGAGATCAGCCAACTTAATGCACTTTGTGTCAAGGTCTACATGATCCGAGACCCCCGGCCTCCCTCTACCTGCACTGCTGGGCTGGAGACTGAAAACACAGCCATGTTCCTACAGGGACTTTTAATGTGGCGCTCAAAACTGAACTGATAATGACCTTTAATTCAATGAAAACACTGTAACATTCCAGGAACTTCTGGAAAAAAACTCATACTGGAATTCAGAGGAATTAAGTAACCTTTTCTCATTAAATTAAATATACAAGTTTTATTCATTCTAGTTAATTAAACTTAAAATTTGTCGGATTTTGATTTAACTGGTTATGAAACTGTCAGTTTATTACTGATGCTTCTATATGACCTACGTAAGTTAAACATACGTGTAAAGGTAAAGTTACAGTGAGTTATACGTTAGCCAGTTAAAACAAGATCTTCATTTGGATCATTTCATTTTTGATATGATTATAAAGGTGGAAACATTTCCCATTCTGTCTGCAGGCGCCTCCAAAATCAACAAAATATGAAAGCTCCTCGTTGTAGCTTTAAGTTTCTAAAGGAACATGAGCATCATATTAGCAAACCTCCCAGCATGCATTGTGTGAGAGTCAAAACATTCATGATATGTTTCTTTTTTTTATAGTTTGAAGAAAATATGATGAAAACTTGTTGCTGTTGGTTCAACTCAATATTTTAAGCTTATTGAACATGTTTTCTCAAGTACAACTCAATTAAAGGGATAGTTCACCCAAAAATGAAAATTCTGTCATTATCTACTCACCCTCATGCCGATTGAAGGTCGGGTTTAGTTTTTTAGTCCACAAAACACTGCTGGAGTTTCACAGGAAAACAGTGTTGAAGAATCTCCCAAACAATGGAAGTGAATGGTGACCAGTTTTCAAACGGAAGAAAACAACAGAATAAAAACATAAAATGCCTCCATACTGCTCGTCTGGTGTAATCCAAGTCTCCTAAAGCTCCAACATGCCAAGCTGACTTTAAAAAATGTTATTTCCACCATGTTTTTAGCCATTTCCAGTTGTTTTTTACGTTTGAAAACTGGTCACCATTCACTTCCATTGTTAGGGAGATTCTTCAACACTGTTTTTCTGTGGACTGCATTTTCATTTTTGCGTGAACTACCCCTTTAATATCAAGTTTATTTGACAAGAAAAGTTCATTTGTATCCAATAAGTTGCCTTTTCAAATTCATTCAACATTTAATGCAGCCCAGACACTAACTTTCTAAAGTTAAACAAACACTCATTTTTAAAGTTAGAACAAATAGTTTTTTTTACAGTGAGTTTAGAGTAAAATGATCATGTACTAAGTGACACATCCCCTCCAGAGACAAATATTTTTCATCTCCACTCTTCTAAATACAGTTTGTTTTCCATCACTCTTTCATAAGGGCGCCTCTGTGATGTTAACAGGGCTACAACTAATGATTATTTTCATTATCTATTAATCTGTCAGAAAACTGTCCTCAAATGTCTTGTTTTTGACCCGAAAACCTGAAAATATTCACATTTGAGAAGCTAAAATCAGAGAATTTAGACATTTTTTCTCTCTTAACATTACTCAAAATGGCCGATTATCAAAATTGTTGGTGTCTTATGTAGTAGCTGAGAGGACAGATCGATTAACTGACTAATCGTTACACTTCTCTGTTATGACCTGAAGGATATCAAACAACATAGCTGTTCTTATTCTGAGGAGAAGCTTCTAAAATTGCACATTAATTACTCGAATACAATTCAAAAAGGTGGCATTTTTATCATCAAATTAACCAATTTAATTTATTCCAAGAATGGATGAATTTCTGACAGGGCAACAGTTTTCTAACCAATAAGATCCCATTAGATGGAATTAATGTTTGTATCCTATAGGGGATTTTTGTGTCTGAGGATTCAGTATTGTTTTTTAAATGACTGCTGCTGTGGGAAATAGTGTGACATCTATAATTGGATGTCATTCATAATTATAAATTCACCCTTGAGGACTCCAGCTGGACAACAAACAGAAAAAGCCCCGGAAAAAAATGGATCTATGTGCTTAATACAATAAATATATGTTTTTTAGAAATCACCGCAGAGCCACCATCATATTTGTTTTCCAGGAGGTAAAAATGGTCCAAAGTGGCGCGCTGTAACGTTATTGCTTTATCAAACACAATCAAAATGTGAATTAATCAAAGCACTCGGCGTTAGAGCGCGTATGCATGAGCATTGTTTGGCTGTAATGGATGGCTTTAAAATTTGACGTTATTATTTCCCGTCATTTCTGGAAACAAATTGAACATTTATTGCATATATATTAAAAATTATACAGTCGTCGAGAGAGGCTGATGTCTCTTTTATTGAGGCGCACCGAGAGGTGAGGTCTCACCGGATCAATTTCCCTGTCTTGTTACTCCCGCAAGAGGATGTTTGGAAAATGCCTGCACCGCTAAATTGATTCAGAAACGAATTCATAACTTGGGGGGTTTAAGCAATTTTGTGGCGCCCAGTTTTTATCCTCCACATCTTTTCTTTTGTTTCATGTTTTGATTGCTTTAAGCAGCCAAACAAAGTTTTGTACCATTCTGCTTCTCGTTGAAACCGGTTTATTCTCACTTGTGCGGCCGTTATCAGTCCACGTTGGCCTCTTTCTCAGCATTTAAAAAAAAATGCATTTAATACACTGGGTTTTGGGTGGCTTCACAAACATAGCCATTAAGCAGTCACAATGCTTTTATTGTGCACTTGATCTCAAAATAGAGGCTGGTCTGACTGCAGGATCCAGACGAACCTATGGAAAAGGCCTTGTCTTTGTCCGCCTGTACGGAGATGAATGGCCCGTGTCAACCAGATGATTAGTTTGCACTATTAAATTGTCAAAAAGGAAGGATTTTTCCCTAATAGTGCCTTTTCGCGAAGAATTATGGAATTCAGAGTTGTTTGCGACTGCCGGGGAACTCGCGGGGCTTTGCAGGGGCGAGGGCGAAGGTCAGACAGAGTTCTCAGCGCTGCGTCCAGTGTGGCACCGCAGTCAGAGGGGACGCGGAGACAAATGTGGGCCTATTTCCTACAAGATGGCAAGATTAATGTCTACATTGTGCCAGATGAAGGATAACCATGCAGTGACACTGTGATTCAACAAGCTGAGGTGGGTTTACCCGTCAGTGTATCCACGAGGAGCCACAAAATGCGTAGAGTTCGTGCGTAAATGCCTCATGTAGGGGAGACCTGGGCCTATTGTTACATTTTCCTTTAATACTCACACACTACATGAAATATAATTGTCATCTTTTGACACAAGCAACATATATGTGCACTGATTAATAATACAATTCATGTATTTTCACCAATAAGGATAAGATTGTAATACTAAATTTAATCGGAATCAGAAACAGGCTACTTTGATCCCAGGGGGAAATTGTTTGCACTACAGTTGCACCCATTCAAGAATAGAGGCACGCTATATATAAGCATATGGAAATGATAAGAATAGAATAGAAATACTATGTACGGGAAAAAATGTGCCTTGTACTATACAGCAATGTATAGAAAATAGAGAATGAGAAATGTGTCAGCTGAAGATGGGTGACAAGTATGTTAGGATGCAAGAGTACAAACTGCACTAATGATGCCAGCGTAACCAGTGTAATGCACTACTGAATTGTCATTGCATTACTGAGTATTGAAAAAAATAACTGTATTGTTGGATCAGATGAAGATATAAATGAAATTTAAATAATAATCAACATACAAGAAGAGAGAGTGTTACAATTGCCCCCTTGGTTGTAAGTCATATTAAACCACTGTATCTGAAATATCTGCACACCTCACAGTAATCAAATTACTGCTATAGTGTCTGATAATGTTACTTATGATTTTTATTTATTTATTTATTTTTATGGTTCAAATTAGAGATGAAATGATAATCGGTGTCCTGATAAACAGTGATAAAATCCCCAACGATTAATATTACTGTTTCAAATATAAATTATTGTGATAGCTGTGTTTGATTATTACTCTTTGAAAAGCTTACAGTATTGTCCAGTATCAACCAAAGTTAGCAACAGTCTCACCAGGCGCAGGCAGCAACACAGGTTTGTTTTGCACCAATAAAAACACTAATATTGCAAAGGACATGATTCCATTTCAACTGTTGAGAGGTTTTCAAAATAAAACCTGGTGAAATTGTTCCAGTGTGTGTATCAGTACATTTTAAGCACATTTTAACAATTTTGCTAATAATGATAACGGTGATAATTTTGGTCACTATAACCGTGAAATGAAATTTTCATACTTTTTCATCTCAGTTCAAATTCTTTAAGATGTCAGGCATTGTCAGGCCTTGCGAGGCAGCAGGATTCACGGAATTTGCGAGATCATGTGAGAACCCATCTTGCCAGTCTTTGAGTGATCTGTTTGTGTCCACACCAAAAGTGCTGCAGCCAGTCAGCATCCTAGTTGGGACTAGTGGCAGCCACGGGGATGGTTTTAAATATGACAACAGTGACAAACATAGATGTTGGATTCATCTCGAACAAACAGTGGCGGCTCCTGAAGAGGTCAGCGTAGATTGTGTGATAGTATTAGTTATATCAGAACTGGAGAGTATTTCTGGTTCATCCAGTCTCCTGCCAAGTGTTTTTTTTAAGTGCCTGCCCTTTTCCAAATAGTTGCTAAGGATGACTTTCCAGATGTTTCTATGCAACAAACCATCTGGGACGTCTGATTCAGGCATTGTATGCATTCACAGCAAAAGTCTGTTTCTATTTTTGCATTAGATTCTGCAGCCATTCTAGTAGTAACTACATTTTAATTATTTGAATTAAGTTAAAGTAGGTTTAATATTTAGTGAAATTTGTTCTAAAAGTATGTCAACACAGACAAATAAGGTCTTACATTTTGCCATGTAGCTGGATCTTGCAGCCATGATAAAATCTTGGATGCTAGCTAGGAACTGCTATATTAGCGTTGTCTGTTCTTGTTCATTTAAAACCAAAATTTATGTAAGTTTAATTATGCAGTCATCTAAACTTAAGACAGCAGAAGAAAAATAATGTATTTGCAAAAGGTAACTTTCATAATGCAAAATTTGTTCCTTGTTGAAGAAGGCTGCTGCTGTGAATTGATCCTGCTCTTTTTCCAGACAGAGAGAGGATCCTACTGAGCATGTGCAGAGTTAGTGTCATCACTCTAACTTTTCTCAACTTTCTCCTTTTGTGTTTCCTGATGTGTTATGTGTTAGACTTGTCTATTTTGTTTAAAAATGCAGAAAGACAGCTCATGTGAGAGATCTTGCACAACCGGTCACATTTTATGTATTTGCAACTGTGCATCAGTTCAGCAAGCAAAGTTTCTAAAAAGTGAATATAATTTATTTAATTCAAATTGAAGTTTGATTTGTGTCACTGAAATTAGACCTTCTATTGATCATTTTATCCCCTGCTCATGTTATCTTTCAGTCTTTGCTGCAGGCTAAGTGACGTAGAGGAGATCTGGGGCAATTGATCCTTCCTGCCCTTTTTTGGAACCTCCATCAGCTTTCTCCTTTCCTGTTTCCTCTACTTATGCTCTGTGCTTTGGAAAAGAAAACCACATTTTGCAGATGGTTAAATGATGTTGCTAGGGGACATGTAAAAGAGACATTTAGTTTATATTCACATCTTAAGTTAGCTAATGTTAGCAAAAGGATTGCTAACTGGCTAGCTATTTATGTAGATTAGCTGGCTGGTTAGCTAGTGTTTTGCTAACATGTGACTATCTAACTAAGGATTGCTGTAGATAACTAGCTAATTAATCTAAGATATGACTCTCTCTAAATATATACACATATATATTTGCCTTTTACAGGTCCCCTAGCAACATCATTTAACCATCCGCAAAATGTGCTTTTCTTTTCAACACAACACAAGACGAGTGCAGCACAAAGCATATCTAAATAGAGGAAACAGGAGAGGAGAAAGTTGATGGAAGTTCCAAAAAGGACAGGACGGATCAGTTGCCCCAGGTCTCCGCTTTCTCACTTAGCCTGCAGGATTGA
>JAJHUR010107310.1:0-16122 GCA_027495735.1 Lutjanus campechanus
GTGGAGATTTTCCCACTGAGAAAGAAATGGGTTTGCATCATTGAACAGCACCACTTTGTTAGTCACTCAATTACCTCCAGCAGGAGTATCTGTTTCTGAATGTGTGCTAAAGACGGTGGAGTGGATATAGGACTTTGTTCCAAACAAATTATTCAGCAGGTGGTTTTTGCTGTAGCACAGCTTCAGGCTAAGAGGAGAAGCAAACAAGTGCAGTCGTAAAATAACAATGCACTCAGGCCTCCATGGCACCCAGCTGAATACTTATGAGGAAGACGAGAAAAAGAACCTTGAACAGTATAAAAGTAGAAAACATACAAAACAGTAGTCATGGCTCACTCTGTACAGGCAGAAAAAACAAAACAGTATATTATAAAAAAAGGCACATCGTGGCTTTAACAACCTCCATCCTCTTATTTTCCAAACACATCACATTTTTCACGTGGCATCTTAGCAGTGAAACATTTCACCATATGCAACACCGTCTGAGAACACAATCCTGTGTTGCCTTTCCACTACAACAATGTGCTTTTCAATTCACTTTTCTTGGGTCTTTCTTTCACAAACTCTGCTCTCTCTCTCTCGTCTGTTTACCACATTTGAATCTGTGCCACCAAAGACAATGAAAATACTTGGAAACGGACAGCGAGCAGTCTTTGGATTCCTCATGTTTGTTGAAGTCCTTTGAGGAAGACAGAGAAGAGTAAATATTTAGTGACGTGTACCTCCACCTAGTGGCTGTTTTCTCTCATTACAGTTCATGTCCTTGGTAATCCAGAAAGAGACAAGTCTGTGCTTTGGGATGCAGATGGAAGGTAATCCTCAGTGGGACTGAATGTCACAATATTAAGATCCTGAAATCTATTCAGTCTTTCTCCAGTCCGTTCCACGATAACACTCTTAGGTTCCTTTCTTTGACTCCCATTCCTGCAGACACAGAAAACACGAGGCACCAACGTGAAAATAAGGTCATTATTCCAAGAAATGAATTTCAAGGGATGCAGTTGAAATGCACAAGTGATAATAAAATATCTATAAACAACATAAAGACCAGCAGATTCAAAAAATTCAGTTATGCTGGAGCACTGTCATATCAGAAATGTGCATGAAAACAAACACATCCAAGCCCAGGGCACATGTTTGTATATTAAGTTAAGGAGTCATTTCAGATTGACAGTACAACAGCGGAACTGTAGAGCCAGGAAATGATGTTGAAACACGATATTTTGATATTTGTAAGACTTAAATAAATGGCTTTACAAAAATATTTCTATACTTAGAGCAGTAGCGTCTCCACTATAATTCAGAAGACAACAGTATTCAAAATGAATAGAGCATTTTCCAATTAAAACGTTGGATATGCTTTTACTATTCAGGCTTCAGGAGCGTTCTTTGGACATGGAATATGCGTCTCAATTGTTTTTTTTTACTCCAGTTTGTAAGGCTGGTGTAGAAATCTTTACTTTTAAAGATTCTGAAAGACTCTGATATCAACATTTTTTTGGAAATGCTCAAGCATCACAACACAACCTTTTCAAGAAGGTGGTTGAGTGAATCAAAGAGGGCGGCTATTTTCACACAGCCGAAGAAATCTGCTACTGGTGGAAAACTCTGAGGTAAAGAAGCAAAATGGCTGAAGTGTCTCCGGCGATTCCATTTTTCCATAATTGTTTATGCACAGCTGCATGTAAAAGTGAATAACAGTCGAATATTCATTTTCATTCGATATGTCAATGACTTAGTAGTATGTCTTTTTAGGAATCGGGGCAAAAAATTTAATATTTTGTGCATAGATGTAGTCATTGATGTATTTATGAATGAATTTTTGGACAAAATTAAACAGCAATGCAAATTAAGGGGCTAATATAATGTAGGTTATGGCTGTATAGCGATATGGCACTGAAAGGTGCTGTTATAATCACTAAAACCATCTAAATAAAAAAAACAAAAACAAAAAAAACATCAAATTAATCAAAAACAGAACAAAAACAAAACATAGAACATTTTTGTGCATGTTTACTCATTCTCAAAATCTCAAACACAATTTTATTAACTTCTTTAGATAACTACTTTGGACCATTTATGTCAACCTGTTTCTTTTGCATCTGTGTACCAGAGTTAATCAATAAAAAAGCAGTGTAACCACTGTCGTTGCAACACAAGTGCCTGTCTGTGTCTGTGTAGTTAACATATTGTAATCTCATTATATTCATTTGCTAAATCACGAACAGTAGACCTGCTGGTGTCGTTACGGTAGAAATATTCTGAACTGTACTGTCAAAGCAGGGGAACAAAGTTACAATAATCACACAAAACACATCCACACATGCCAGGTAGTTAATTGTAACTGCTCACAGTGACTGCACCAACACACGCACTCTGTTAATCTACTAATGTGCGAACTGTGAAACTCCATTAGATGAAGACACGTCCTGCTGTGATTCTATTAACCCCCTGTGACGCCTTGATCAGAACATGACTCTTAGATTGGAACAAACAGTGTGCGATACCTTTGCCTTCTGCATGACAGTTCCTGTGGAAGCATAAACAGATGGAGGCCTCTTTCTCATCTCTGAGGCACAGTTCACTGGTAAAGAATCGCTGTAGATGTTCTGGGTCTTTTTGCTGGAGGCCTGAACAAAAAGAAAATGAAATGAGTAAATAAAGAATGTGCATGCGGGTAGGTATGAACATGTGTTTATTTCAGAAACAAATGTACTGTACCTTAATGGGGGGTTTAGTCTCTACAGGCGCCCCCAGCGCTCCGCCGGCCAGGCTCTTCTTGAGGTTTTCTTGGACCTGAGTGAGCCGGAGCTCCAGGTCCACCCTCTCCGCCTCTTTAGCTCGACAGGCCTCCTCCAGCTGCGACACGCGCTTGTTCAGGGAGGGCTTCCTCCTCTCTGCTCCACAGAAACACAGCGACATACACACACAACACAATGAAACAACCAGATTTTGCAGTACTTTTAGTTTTTCCATATTATACCGCTTTGTAATTTTGCTCCGCTATATTTTAGCAGCAATTATTGTACTTTTTAATCTATTACAGCTACAGATACTTCTCAGATTAAAATTTTAATATTTTATTTTTTAGAAAAACTAAGAATTATGAAAAATTGTTATAACTTTAACTGCACAAAAGTAGTAAAAATACTCTAATAATATAGTACACAATAATATAACAGTGGCAAGAGACATTCTGATGACTAATGAGTACTTGTAATTCATTTTGTATCTAATGTTTAAAGTATGCTACTTTAAGTAAAAAAAAAATAGCAATATATTTTCCACCACTCCCAGAAGCATACTATGTGAAACTACAGGAAATTGCTTACATTGAGAAGGAATTTTCACATCCATGTTTTTTGGTTTAATAATAAAAAACAATTAGATGTTTTATTTATCCCTGTAGGGAAACTCTCTTCTCACATGACCCTGTAATAATGGAGGTCAGAGTTCACGGTCAGACACAGTCTTTCGCAGACAAATACTCATTCATCCATTTGGCAAAATACGACTTTTAAAAGGACAGTTGTGATAAATTAATCTGGGGTTGCACGAGGTACTTACTGATAGTCAGTATAGTACCTACAGTAGATGGCAATTGACAGGTGACCAATTTGGAGCAGCAAAAAGGGGCACCAGCACAGAAGTTAGGCACTGTGCTGCTGTGGATAGGGTCAGGAAGAAAAGGTTTTTAAACCACCTAAAAAAGCTGCACCAAAAATAATCTATATCAGTTAAAGTGTACACTATACTTAGAATGTTTTCACTACTTTAACTCTCCATCAGACGGTCTTCTCTCGTGGAAAACTGCAGTTATATAAGGAAATGTCACTTTCTCAATGAACCTCCATTTGTGAAATTACTTATTTTACCTCATAGAACAAGGGACTTGCTGGACTACAGCTGCCTCAATCTGTTATTTACTTTGTGTTAATTTGTGGCTTCAGTGTTTAACAGGGATAGCTCTGATTTAACACAAACAAACTAAAAGAATGAGGCAGCAACTCTGTGTTCTGTGGGGTAAAATTACTGATTCCACCCATGGAGTTTGGTTTGTTAGGAGAGAATGCTATTTGGCTTATATTAGAGCAGATTAATGACAGAAAGCGGTGTCTGACAGCAAAGTGAAGCAGTGAAAATATTCTAACATAGCTTGTTAAAGGGGCCAAAATATGTTTTGTTGCTCATCTAGTCCACAGCAGATCATTGCTTAGTTTCTGTGCTGGTGCCCCTTTTCTACAAAACTCATACAACCTATCTTCAAGTTATCCAAACTATCCCTTTCGTATTTTTGCTCAGGAGGAACTGGTGGCCCTATTTGTGTCTCATTTGTTATAATAATAAGCAGTAATCAGGGTCCATACAGCAGGTGTATGTTGTAGTTATGCTGTTCATTTTCAGAAGACACTTTCTGGATACTGAAGAGCTACAGAGTTATATTAGAGCTCAGTTCAGCAGTGACTGAGCATCTGTTCTCTGTTTTACTTTTGTATCTCCGTACCAGAGGCAGTCTTCTGCTCTTCCTTCAGCTCTCTCTTCTCCTGTCGGAGGGTCACTAGTGCATTTCGTATCCCGTCCCTCTCTCGCTCCAGCTCCTCTTTCTCTTTCAGGTAACGCTTGGCATCCTCTTCAGCTCGTGTTTTCCCATACCTTCCGTACTGGTTGGCGTCTGGGTGGAGATGTCAGATGAGAGCAGAGGTGAAGGGTCAGATGTGCAGGGGGGTTATGGGAAGAAGACAACACATCTCGAAGCGATTCGTCTGCGTGTCTTTGTTAATGTCATGCTCCTCACGTGACACCACCTCTACAACTCGCACGAAAGTGTAGAGCACAAATTTGACCTTTTTTGTAATTCAAAAACAGAAGTTTGGGAGAGAACAAGCATATGATGCATGAATAAAAGATTAACACACACACTCTCCTGCAGAGGGAGAGGTCATGAGGCAACACAGCGAATCTAATGTGAGTGTCCAATAAATCTCAGGTTACATCCTGAAGCTCTCAGCCCTGGAGAGCGTCGGCTCTTTGATGTGTCTGAACATCACAGTGAAGGCCTGTGAACCAGCACAGAGAACAGCAACGAGACGGACGACCACACCAATATCACTTTCCTCAACTCAGAGGACGCTCATCTCCGCTGAGGCCAACTGACACAACGGAGCAAATGGGAGAGGAGAGTGAAGAGGGATGAGATTATGGATGGAAAGTGAGAGGATGATCGAGAGGAAAGAGGAAAAAGGGGGATATTGAGCCAGAAAAAAGCTCAAATTTTATGACTGTGAATTGGTACACCACTGAAAGGAACGATAAAACTAGGGTTTTGCAATCTAATTCCTGTGTGACACGTAACTATATTAAGAGGTGCCATCTGTATGATTTTTGTTTCCCTCGCAGGGCAGCAGGCTGCTACCCTCATTTTTCTGGAGAGAGACAGATGGAAAGCAGAGAAGGGCGTGAAGCTGAAACAACATAAGAGGAAAGCTTAGATTTGATTCTACTGTATAAGTTGGTTGCTGTTGTGTTGTGCAGCTCTGGTTAACAATCTTTTGTAATGCTTTTAATGTCTTACAGTTATTGGCTTGGTCAGAAATGACATACACAGTATGTTGTGGCTGATGGTGTACAATCTAACTTGATCAACAATAGCAAAGAGGTTCCACAATGATCAATTTTAGGTGCTCCTCTCTTCACAAACTATATTTAAGTGGAAATAGACAACTTTTTTTTAGCTTTAACTTATGAAGTAAATGTTGCTTGCACAGTGTGATGGCTACAGAACAATGACACCATCCACATGTCACCAGGCAAATTTTTTCCAGGGTTAAAATGTCTGTTATAGACAAATTAATAAACAAAGTTTCTCCCAATGTTTTCTCCATCCCAGCCTCTGCTGTAGATACTCATTTCTGCAAAGCTATAGACGAACATTACTCAAACTATTTTATTACATAATTACATTAACTTTCAATTTAACTCTTCAATGAACATGCATCTCTCTTGACCATTTCATGACCATTTTTCCACAAAACTTCACAAAGGAAACGGAAAGCAATCCGATCTTGTCTTTGCAACAGCGGCACAAACAATTATACCACTTGGAAACACAAGGAGGAGAGTTGAAAAGTTGTCTTTTTCCACTTTAATAATCTTGGCCAATGTTAGTAACCGCTGATTCCATCTATATGTAGATGACACTATTTATATGCAAATGCTGACACAATGGAGCATGCCCATTCACACTGGTGCACGTTTCGATTCTATACAAACAACTTAACTGGTTTTAAATTCAGAAAAAAAAGTTTTGTTTTTCTAAATCTTACAGTGCCATTGAAGAATGGCAATTTATCAACAAATGGATATTTTGAAAATGGACAGAGGTCTGATAAGCACACTTTTTTTCTAACTCCCCATCTCCAGTTTTATCAGACTTTGCGCAGCTCCCTGTGAAGCCACAAAAGGCGTTATAGGACCCTTCTCACTTATGTAGTAGTATTCTCCAAGACCTGTAAACAGGCTGTGATGTGTAAAATTGGTGAAGTTTCCCTTTAACAATGCCATTCATTCAGTGCTGGTGATAGCATTACAACATATCGCTGCACCATTTAGAAAAACATAAACTGGACATTTCTATCCCTCAGAAACGAGAAACACCTTTTCTATTTATAGACTATTGATTCAAAAGCTGCCAACAGACCTCAACCTTCTGAAATATCAGGATTGTGCAAACCCCACAGGTGCAGACTGTAGTCTGCTTTGAGAAATCCCTGAAAATGAAATTGTTCTCGGGAAATCAGCTTTTAGCTTCTCTGCACCTCACTTTAGACTTGACTCACTAATGTTTCTCACAGTTCATCTCTATCAATGAAACACCAGTTGTATATGAATGTTTTAATTGATCATTTTGATGTTGTCATCACATAGTTGCTTCTTAAACAGGACAATCCTGCAAAAGAGAACTTGCTCTCAGTCGGTTTCTGCTGCGTAAATAAAGTTTTAAATCAATCAAACCACTTAAACACACTTACTTGAGCCTGTTCGTTTGAGGGAGACTAAAGGCTTAGTTCTGTCAGAGTCGCTGCTGGAGAAACTTGAGCGCCTCTTCATCTGATTCCCAGACTGCTGCCTGTGGTTCTCCTCTGACTGGGTGGAGCAGAGAGGGGGGGTGGAGGACATGACAGATGTGGGAGGATGCAAAAAAGAAGGATGAGGACAGATTAAAAAAACGGCAAAGTTTGTTATCAGGCGAAGCAATATACAAATCTTTTGATTTATTGGTTTGAGATCACTGAGGTGTGTGTGTGCGTGTTTGTGGCAGTAGGTGGTGAGAGATGTGTGTTTAAGTGCGTGTCAGCAGGGTTGGGAAAAGGGTTTACTGGCTGTAAAACTGCCATGACCTCTTGCCTTCCTGTCACCAGTTTGATTGCTTTTTCTTTTTTCTGTCTTTTTTTCCTCTCCCATGCCCACACACTGCTTTTTCTCTGGCCTACAAAAAGCCGTCATTGATAGGCGTGTAACAGAGCACTGTCTGTCTGTTCGCCTGACTGATATGGAGTGTCATATTCAGACGGAGACAGTCCCCAACAGCTGCACACACACAGACGGCTTCTAATCTTGTCACATCAAAGTAAAGCATCGCACATCAGGTTTAACTGAACATGAAAATGCGTTTGCGCGTCTGAGCATTTGTGTCCCACCTGCATGTCCTCATTAGGGACCTCATCATATGTTCTGGAGTCTGTGGAGGTACTGCTGGAGGATGTGGCCCACCTAAGGTCAGAGAACAAGGGGAAATGAAATCTGCATGAGGTCCAAACATCACTGCATTGGTCAGTGGCCTTGCTTTGACCTCCTTCAAATATTCCAGCCCCCCCCCCTCCTCTGTCTCACTCACAGGAAGGAATGCCGCGCAGCGTCGCGGATGTTAGCAATGGTTTCCACGTCAACGTAGTCGTAATGCAGTGACTCTGGGTCTGTCGCGGAGCCTGTCTCTGCCAAGAGGACGCCGAGCCACCTTCCCAGTTCTTCAGAGCTGCTAGCCTAAAAAGAGACAGGACAAATCAGCTCTGAAAACAGAAAAATATGATCAGTATTCATTTATTTTTTGGCCCAAGCTGTAAACACCACATTGACATGTTATCACCTTAATCGTTACTTGTTATGTAAAATGTGTGAGCAAATACAGACCAACATTAGCACTCGTGTTTCTGTCCACCCCACCAAAGTCCAATATTCGCTCTACTTTTAGCTCTATTTTGGTCTCCATCAACTCCTGAGCAAAATATCAAGCTCTTTAACTGTTCAATGATCCACTATGTTTGCCAGTTAGCTGCTAATTTTATCTGTCTGCTGTTTGGTGTTTGGCAGGTAGTGCACAGTGGGTTTATTAGAGCTTTTTGCTTACGATAGAGTTGATGAGAGCAGTGAGAGTGACTCAAAACATTTCAGTTGCTGGCTGACCAGAGTAATGATGGGTCTTCTTTACGGCAGTATTACGGGATCTTTGTGAATGTATCTCATAAGAGTAACTACAGTCCAGTGATAATTCTCAATGGGTTTGTCACTAGGAGCTACTCATTTGAAAGTCATTTGACCTCCTGTCAACGCAAAAACATTGATCAGCACAGATTTAAAATAGAGAACAAATGCTCTGTACCTCAAGAGCTGCAACCTCTGTGCTGTTCCGCAGGACTCGGAAGGCGAAGGGATGTTTGGGTCCCAGCCCCGGGACCACCTCGCAGCCGTGGAGGGGAAGCGAAGGCATCAAGGTCCGAGGGTCTCCTTTGTCAAGGTAGAAGTGCAGGGAGCCTCTGCACACACAGCACCACTGTTCCCGCCACACCTGATTCACCAGCAGTGACAGGTAGCCTGCAGGGTGAGGAGGGAAAGATAAACGACGCGTCTGCAAACTCGACAGACCTTATGAGTTACAGTGAGGCGGGCTCTGACCTTGTCGGGGGTCGGAAGTCCGGGGGTCTCCTGGCCGAGGGGGCTTCTTCTTGGAGAAGCTGATGATACGTGTGATTTTACGGCCCGCAGCAAAAGGCCCCCGTTTCACTTTTCCTACAACAAAAACGGAAGGATTCCACAGTTGATTTTTGTCTTGTAAATATATCTTTGGTGTGTGGAAAAAGTAATTTACTTTAAAACATGCAAAAACATGACAAAATACATTTCACTAAACTATGGACTTGTTAAAACTGAAACCATTGTAGACAATATTTGATGTTAATAAAAATCTTAACATCAGATCCTTGAATCCTTATTAGCTATTTTTCCCAGATCTATTATGTGCATCTCATGGCCTTCATCAGCGGGTGGTGTTCACTCCCTTTCCATGGAAATAGCTCAGTTGTCATCAAGAGTATTGAATTCGGTGTGACCTAATGCCACATTTCTGATTTGTAAATAGTCTTGACGTCAACATCCAAGACATAATTCTAAAAGTCTGGAAAGTTAAATGTTTTCGGAAACCGCTGATACATCAGACATAATTATACAGAAGTGCCTCAGAACCAAACAAGTATGGATGCCACACACCAAAGTTTTTTTCTTAATGAGTAATTAAACCCATGTTGTGTTATACTGCCAAATATTTTCAACACTCACACATCCAACTCTGCAATCCCACAGCTGTCTTGAGTTGTCAAATGCTGTGAATACTCGCACGGACCAAAATGAGCACCAGTCAAATGCTGCTAAAATATGTTAGTGGCAGGTAAAATTTGAAAATTCACCAGCCACTTTGCCAGTGAAAAAACAAAAATCATTTTGGGCTGTGCGTGCTTGTTGCAAACATTACAAAAACTCTCCCATCTCTGCAATCCAAGCGCCATAACATGAATGCAGCGGTGTGGAAATTAAAGTGGAAACAGACAAAATTTCAGCCCAGCTATTTTAATGATACGTGTTGCATAGTAATAACATAGTTTAAGTAACGTAATTGCTTTGCATGAACAAGTAACTGCAGTAAGTGTTGATATAAGGGTGTAATAATTTTAGAAGAAATTCAGACATCATTTTCTCAGGAAAAATCATGCCCAGTGGCAGTCCGAGTGAGAGGCATAGTGAGAGCGAGGCTCATAGACAACCAGTCTGAACATGGATGGTGTCGTTCTATAGAAATTACAATGTGTAAGCAACACTTATTTCATAACAAGTTAAAGCAAAGAAAGAACTCTGTCCACTGATGAAGACTTTGAGATAGATGCACTTGAAAAAAGCAAGTAAGTGGTCCGTGAGTTCATATTTTTTTCTCACCATTCTCTCTGCTGGTCTCTGCAGTTGACACACCCACACTGTCTGAATCTGATGTGTTTCTCTCTGCAGACAACCTCTGAAGAAGAAGCACACAAACATCTGTTTAGACTTTCAGCAGCAGCTTCCAAGCCCAACTTAACTAAACTAGTGAAGAGCTAAATAACTATACTTGAGACAATTATTTAACAAGCTTACAAACGTATTCGCTGTCTCGTAACCATGAGCACTTAATGAGACAAACAGACTTTTCCTCTGCCTGGTTTTCTTACCACCTCTACGGTGTCTCCTCTCTTCTCATCCCGTGCTTTCGTTCATGACAGGGTGTTTTGCAGTTTATGTTCTGACAGGTCGGTAAGCTTTAAAGAGGATGTGCGTGTTCCAACACTTAACACCCCTATCATTGCTGCCTTAACACACAATTATATGCTGCATATTTCCTCTTTGTTCTGCAAGCCAAATACAGGTATCACTGTGTCCTGTGCCGAATCAAGCAATTGCTTAGGAAAATTGATGGTGACAACACAATTGCTGCTTGCCACCAATGTTTTCCTCACCTCGGTTGTGAATATAAATTATGTCTTCAGGATAAAAACAACAGGGACGTGCTGAAACGTCTTCTACACTTACCTTGTCAAGTTCAGTTTTTCTTGGAATGACAGGAGACGCAGATTCCTCAGGCCCGGCGCTCTGACCGCTCACCTCTCTAACAACCTGTGGGGATATTTTACATGTGTCACTCTCGACTGTACACTTCCCTTTAAGGTTTGTTTTTCCACGCTGTCAAACCCCTTTTAACTGATTGTCAACAAGATGGATGGCTGTGTTGCCAGTCCGTACTCCTGCAGCTTACCCTGAGCCATCTGTGGGCCTGCTCCTTGCTTTGTACCGCCAGCACCAGGGCATCTCCATTGGGCAAGGTGAAGCGTAGCTCGTGGTGCTTCCTTTTGCTGTCCTTGGGTGCATAAACCACAGTGCACTGGGGCAGCAGCAGGTCCACATATGGGCATGTGTCCTTAGAACTCTTATAGCACTGCAGAAAGGATGACACATGGGATATAAGCTGAAGAAGAAAACAAGAATTGCAGAGGCTATATATGTATCCTGATGCTTTCCTGAAGGCTCCTCACCTGTAGTCTGTTCTCCCGTATGACAGTGAGCTGTTTTGCCCATTGGCCAAAACGTTTCTTGCGCAGCAGGAAGGCACAGATGCGACAGTCCCTGGCAGGAGGCATGGAGCTCTCGTCCGAGGGCCACTGATGAGTGAGTCGGGTCCCAGGGCTCCTCTCTTCCTCATCCTCCTCGTAGGACTCGTAGGAGCTGCTTAGAGCATCAGAGTCATTGTCTGGAGGAGCAACGGCAGAGAACATAAGACAAGTGTGGTCCAGTTGTTATTAAAAAAGGCCACTTTTTTGTGTAATCGTTTATTTTGGGGGTAACTTTGTTCTCAACTCACATGAGTTCTTGCGGTGTGAATTTATGCAGGTAGTGGGGTAACTGTTTTCAGCATCTTCATACCCATCCTCAATAGAGTTGGGAGGACTTGGCCTCACTGAAAATGGAAGACATGAAACAACTCCTAATTAGTCCTTATCTTCCAACATGTAAAATTATGTTTGGAAAAGTGCTAAGCACCCACTTTTATATATTTTAAAGGGACAGCTTGGATTTTTTAAAGTGGGGGTGTTTGAGGTACTTATCCAGTGCATTACCAGGACATGTAAATGGCAGAAAACTGCTGTTATACAAGAAAAATCTCACTTTCTCCAAAGTCACCAGAATCCTTTGGCAAAATTAGTAATTTTACCTTGCAGAACACGGGAGTTGCTGGTCTTCTGCAGCTTCAATTGGTTAGTTTGTTTGTGTTATTGTTTGACTTTGGTGAATCTGAACTAATCCTTTAAAACCCTAAAGTCAAACAATAATGAAAAATTAACCAATTGAGGCAGAGGTAGACCAGCAACTCCCGTTTTCTGTGAGGTAACATTACTGTTTTTGCCAGAGACATCTGGTTGCTTTGTAGGGAGCAAGCCAATTGCCATCTACTGTAGGTAATACACTGACTGTGGATAAGCACCTTATAAAACCCCACTTCAAAAAAATCCAAAACTATCCCTTAAGTGCTGATTTAGAGGTTTTTACAGCAAAATGACACCAAAGTCACTGAGCTCAGCATCGGCAGAGAAGATGCTGACCTCGTGTGATGATGTACTCTGGCATTTTGCCCGGACTGAGGGGCACTGCCTCCTCATAGTACTCCTCAGGAGGAGGCGTTGTGGGCAGCGGGGGAGGAGAGTCAGCTGAGTGCGGGGCTAGGGAGTCTGCACAGTTCTGCTAAGGGAGACACACAAACAAAACACTCAAATTTTCTCCAAAACCATTAAAGATTTTTATTCACAGCCTAAGAAACACATCATCAAAGAGACACAGAGTATAACCCTCAAAATCATTTCCATAAATTAGACACATGCGCTCTGGGGTGGGTCTCTAAATCTTAACTCTTCCAACAGCTTGCAGAGTGATGAGCATGTGTGCATGGGAAACCCCCACAACATGGAATACAATCTCTGTTTTTCTTTGCTTTTTCTCCACAAGTCATTTAGAGGTGCAACAGACCTCCGCAAAGTTGGCGAGTGCTGAAAAGATGGACAGCATACAATGAACCTGCAATAACATATATCCCTCATCCTCTTTCCAGGATTTAAAGCCACTATTTCATATGTAATTAATATTTCTGGAAAGGGATAAGTTGTGAATTTACTTTATTTTGGCCACTTGCCTGTTTTAAAGTGTCAGCTTGTGTGTTCTTGTCTTCTTTCAAATCGTCTGTAACATCCTTTAGGTCTCCAAGCTCGCAGTCTATGAAAGACAACAACATACGTACATTTAAACTCACAAACAACATGATATTTGCAGGTCATATGTACTTATATAGATAGATGTATATTTCACAGTACAATGTGGGAACACAAACTCACCAAACGTCTCAAAGAGGGACTCTACAAAGCTGGTGCCATTTCTGTACACTGATGAGTTCATGTAGATGTAGTCTGTTCCTGAAACTGGAGGCGAGGAAAGAGCAAACATGCACACTTACTGCAGGGCAAGAAACACCAGTTTGGATCATAGTGTAAAGCAGGGTTTCTCTAACCTCTATCCCACAACATACACCTAAAATCAGTGTATTTAGGGCTGACACCTTGTGGTTACTTGGTCGATATGCTTTTGACACTGGTGTTAGATTAATAAGGAGAGAAGCCCTTCTTAATTCATTATTGAAGGGTGGCGGGACATGTGCAGACCTGATGTGTCTTATTTTTGAGTGAGAGGCTTTTTACTAAATATTTACTGGGCTCCAAACTAATTGACACTAGGTCAAAGCACCAGCACAAATCGCTAGATTGGCCTCCAGCCTCAGACGACAGAAGGGCTGATTGAATAAAAAGTTGATTTTTGATGACGACACATTTGCGGACTACTGTATAAACAAGGACTGGTAAGCTCAATGATAGATCAATACCGGCTGTGACCTGACTACAAACTTGACAGCTGTAAGTTTGCCATGTTCTATGTTGTTTTGCTGTTTATTTTGTGGGTTATCTTGTTGAATTTGGCCTTAGCCTGTTGCTAGTGTGGCTACTAGGGATATATTGTTAAAGTCATCAAATCCTATCATGATACGATATTATAAATTCATATTGTGATAATAGCAGTATTACAGTGGAGGAGTAAGTAAATTTTAAGAAGTGCAAGAAGACTGCAAAGGCAAAGGGGGTCAATGAATCAGACTAATTTCACCACCTCGGGCAGAAACACCCGATTTAGTACGAGGAATCCTGTGAGTGGAGCTCAACAGCTATTGTGGGCTCTAAACAAAAATATTTTTTTGGTATCTGGTCACATTGTCAAGAATATTGTTCCCGTAGAATACCTTCAAATATCATGAAATTATTTTAGGGTCACTGTTGCTTTTTGTGGAAGTTTATACTGCAGTATGAGCTGAGTTTGCGCTTATCTTTGTCGTTATACAGAAGCCGGTTCTGCTCTGTGATCCTTGTCACCAGAGTTTGTGTCTGTCTTTGTGTTGCTGCTGTATGTAAATTTACTTGATAGACATGCCCTGAAGGTAATGATATAGCAAGATGAGAAAAAGAAATGGTCAACCTGCAGGAATTCATGTGCTTGACAACATTTTGCAACTTTGATTAGCAACTATTTAGTCTACCATAGAGTGCACTGTGGCTGATTTAGTTAATCTGCAGATAACAACTAATCGACTGGTTGAAAAGTTGGTAGAATTTCAGTCGACCAAGATTTTCTTTGGTTTACTACAGCCCTCCATATATTCAACATTTTTATGAGATGCAGAAACTCTTCTGAAGCCTGAAATAAAAGACAAAAGTCACTTCATCCATCTTTCCTCACCTGATGGCTGTATCTGCTGCAGGAGGTTCCACACGGAGGTCTTCTTCTCCTGCGTGGACGAGCTGAGGTTCTCCTGATCCAGCATCTTCAGCAGTACGCCCAGCTCACTCACCAACACCTCCATCGCTGAACAGAGAGAGGGGGCAAAGGTCAGAGGGGCATGGGTTCAGTGAGGGGCAAAGGTCAGACTGACAAGTCCAAACAAACCCAGAGGTGTATGTCAGAGCGCCTCTCTCTGCTTTTCTTCCCCCCTGTCTTTCTTTCATTTTCTGTCACAGTTTGTCAATAACAACCCGCCACCTTATCACACAGTCTCCCTCCTCTCCTCCTCCCTCTGTTACCTGCCAGACTAAACAAGCTGAAGCAACAGGGAACATGTTTGCTAATTGCTCATTAACCCAGAAGAAAAGTGGAACTGAAACTACCAAAAATAACAACTCTCGCACAGAACACAACAGAACATCCCGCACCGAGGAGCAAAGAAAGTGCTGTCTCTGAAACGTTGCTGGCTCACACACAGATTGGCACAAACCCAAATTTCAATCAACTGTCACTCTCAGTGCTGAGAAGGTAAATTAACTACGCTGTAAAGACTCTCAAGATGTTGGCAGAAATATGAGATTCTGACAAGAATAACTGAGGGAGCACTTTGCAGAGCCCAACACAGGCCAAATGTACCAGCACGCAGGGACCTGATCTTTATCTAACAGTCAGGAGATTTAAAGTCGTGGAGCTGGCTCAGACAGGCAGACCTCCTGCAAAACACACTCTTCGCAGGGCCCTCCAGGCTCTATAACACTCAGCGTATAGGAATATATGTTGATCTGAGAGGTGGGACTGCTCCACTCCCTGTTTTCAGAACAGAACTTAAATAAACCATCTCACTCCCCCAGCTGCTGGACAGACTGAAAACAGGTCGGCAACCTGCTGCTGTGTTTGGACTCTTACATTCTCTCCTTTTAGCCTCTTTTGTATTCTGTCCCTCCGCATTGTTGTATCCTAATACGCATTTCTCCACTTCCATAATCCTAAAATCCTCCGAAACCTGACAACTGGCTGAGTCACTGCTGGCACACTTGTCTGCCTCCCCCCCTCCTCACTTCCCTCCATCTCACTCTCTCACTCACACCCCCGTTTTCACAGTCGAGTCACATTAGACCTGCTGAACCGTGCATCTTGCCGGGGTCAGCCACGGGACAGCCGCTGAGCCAGAAAAGTCTTTGTTCAGTGGGCGGCCATACGGCAACAAGACCTGTTGCACTAAACAAACACAAAATACACACACACACACACACGCCAGACATGCACAAAAAATGTAAAACACATAATGAAGGTCGTGTGATGTATGTTTAAAGGGCCGTGTCAAAAATGAACTTGGTGTATTTATCTAGAAAAAAAGCACACAAGCCCGTCTGTTGTGTGTTGGGGGCCAGTTTTAGG